>JAWQFJ010002896.1:0-56696 GCA_034096865.1 Theodoxus fluviatilis | reverse complement strand
TTTTAAATTTGGACCCGTCTTCAAACAATTCTCTTCTCTGCAAGCGCAAAGCTTGGACGATCTTGTTGTATTTGTCTGTCGATATGCTGAAATGTTCCCGTTTGGATTTCATTGTTTCAGTATGATCTTTCAACAGTCTGTAAAAGGTGTCCTTTTGAGCCATGTTGACACTTCAACAACTGTACTTTGGACTAAAGTCAGATCACAACTGATCGGTTCACTACTTATCATCGACCACTTTACAGCTCACTTTACATTGCAACAATGCAGCAATAGTCTTAGTTCGAAACTGTGAGAAAAGTCATGTTCCTGCATTGCACAGCAGGTATTTCTTCGAATATAACTCACTTGCCGAAGGAAAGTCATTTTCCATGCATTGCACAGCATGTATTTATTCGAATACAACTCACTTCCCGAAGTTTCCCGAGCTCATACTCTTTATTGATCAACATTAACTTTTAAAAAAGAAGCTGTGTTTGGATTGACTAAATGTCACCCATCAAATTCTTCCTGCAAGAACAGAGTGTTCGAATTCAACTCACTTCCCGAAGTTTCCCATAGCAATAGTAAATAGAACAATCCTCATTTGTACTAGATCTTTATTTATACTGGCCATTAGGAAGAATGAGGATCCTCGTTTGTCCTAGGAGGAACACAGATCTGCATTTGTACTGGATATAATCCAGGAAGAACTGGGATCCTTGTTTCTCCTAGGACAAACGCGGATCCGTGTTTGTCCTAGGACGATCTTGGATCGTCCTGGATACTAGTTTGTCCTGTGACAAATACATGCGACGTATGGTCAAAATAGATGGTCGACCTGAAGCGGCAAAAGATGCATTAGCAAAGTTTAGGACTTCAAGCAGGAAATCAGATAGAGAGGTGTATACCGAATTGCAAAACGAATACAAACATTGATTAGAGAGAAGAAAAAAATACATCAAAAGAAAAATTACCAATCTCTCATTGATAATACGAAGAATCCTGCTTCATTCTAATCAGTCGTACGTAGTATCGCCCACAGGAGAGTAGAATATGCCCCGATTCACATAAACACATGGAAAATTTATTTCGAGGAATTATTCAGACAGTTCGCAAAGCCATCCAGTGATCTTAGTACATATGGGAACGAAGCTGTGTCAATCACTGATGAGGATCTGGATGCACCCATCATGAAGGATGAAGTTCATGTAGCCATTAGAAGACTTGGCTCTGGGGATTGACGAAATCCCTGGTGAGTTTCGAAAAGTAGCATGCTATAAAATCAGTCCCTTCCTCACCAAACTATTTAATATAATATATGCAAATCAGTATTTCCCACAGACTTGGAACCAGTCTCTGATCATACCCATTTTAAAGGTAGGAGACAAAAATTCCTCTGCTCAGCATTCTTAGCAAAGTATTCCGTTCTAGATTTACTAGGAGATTTCAGAAATGGGTAGAGGATAGCAACAAAATTTGCACAGAGCAGCCAGGATTCAGAGCAGATCATTCTACAGTTGACCATATTTTAACCATGTATGCGATAGCTGTAAAGAATGTGTACAGAGGCGGTAGGGGGAAATTATATGCAGTGTTCGTGGACTATAAAAAAGCGTATGATTATGTTAATAGGGAATGTTAATGGAAATTTTTTGAATAAGCTGAGATACCCATCAAATGCTTAAGAATGCTCAAAGTTATGTATACACACACTATAAATGATACAGAATTAGAAATCGTAAATTCATACAGGTATCTTGGTTTTACCTTTACAATAAAGCTGTCCATCAACTCAGCACTAGGAAGTCAGGCAGTGAATGCAAAGCAAAAGACTGCAGTTACTATACACCATGAGGAGTTTACAGGCCTTGAATACTGTATATTTTAAGCTTTACGACTCCCGAGTGAAAATTATATTGCCAAACATATGGAACTGTCTTCACACTCTCGACTAAAGCATCTGATATAGATGGAAAAGACTGTCAAAGAAATAGAGATGTGGCTAAGTATATACATTATGCGTTCAAATTGCGTACTCAGCTGAGACAAGAAATATCAATGTCCATACAGAAGTAAACATGTTAAGGCCGGTCACTGCCTTTTTACCAGGGATGATATGTACAAGTCAGCGAGTAGCACCATAAACTTACAGTGAATAACAGAGGAGCATTGCCCATCAAGTAATATGCAGCAACAGAATACAGTTATATCAAAGGAATGACATATGTCAGATATGTGAACGTGTGTGTGTGTGTGTGTGTGTGTGTGTGTGCGCGCGCGCGCGTGTGTGTGTGCGCGACAACGCGTTTCCAAACGAGCATGCACACAAGTGGCTGAATGTAAGTATTCAGACTCTAATGCAAACATAATACAAAGAGCTAAACTATTGTTTTAATAAGACGTGACAAAACGGAGACATTCAGTGTTAGTTATTTTAAAACGTTGTGTACATGAAATAATCAAAATTTAAAATTTGCTATTCACCTTTACAATATGCAATGTATCCAATGGATCGTCGGCCGAAATAGACCAATCAATCAATCTCTCTCTCTCTCTCTCTCTCTCTCTCTCTCTCTCTCTCTCTCTCTCTCTCTCTCTCTCTCTCCACTTCCGGCTCGCTCGCTGACCAGACAAGACGTGTTAACGTCGCTCCGCCGAAAGTTTGCCGGTTCGTCAGAATAGTGTGTACGAAATGCCAGTATCTGGATTACCAGGTGTTGTTGAGGCCTCGCTTTCCACACTGCTTGTTTCTGTGGAGCTGTCCTCTTGGAAAGTTGCTGCTGAGAATGAAACTACAGTCGTAGTGCTTCGCTTTGTGCGTCAGGGCGGCCAGCCATCTTCCCTAGCGCGTTCCACCGGCTGCTGGAGAAGAAAGCCACCGGCACAAGTGCGGCGAGATCAACAACGACGCCAAGAGCACATCAACAGGCTTGGTGAGCAGTCACGATTTGATTCTCTCACTTAATCTCACGTCGATGTTGAAAATAGAGAAAATTCGAACATTTTCAAACATAGCAAACCTGCTGCACGAGATTCTCAAGCCCGGCAAGAGGATCGTGCGTTTCATGCTGACGCGGGCGAGGACATCGACGCGCCGCCAGCCGTGTATCTTGTGTCCTCTGACACACTGTGTTCTACTGCAGAAAACCCTCCAACATTGCAATCACATGAGGAGTTTGCAGAATCCGTCAGGAGGGAACCCAGGGAAGCGATCCAGCAGCTCCGGGAGAAGGAAGCCGCACAAGCTGCCAGAGATGAGCTGGATCACCCTTCACCAGAGTTTTCTAATGAGCCCAACCGTGTCAACAGAGACGGGAGCGAGTTTCCACGACATGCCTCCCCTTCCGATCTGAAACACGTCTGAGCGCCGCCTCTTCCATCCGAGGCGCCTTCGAACCAGAAACCATCCAAAGATCTTCCAGACAGGATGAGGGAGGTACTGCAGGAGATAGAGCGCAGGAGTGCGGCTGCCCAGTCGTGTCTCGCCACCTTCCCTGAAGTGAAGACTGCGGAGGGGGGCGCGGAGAGGGAGGGGGGTGGCCGTGGTGTCGTCTCCCCATCGGATCGCCCCATTCCGTCCTGTTACGACAGGAGAGAGAGACAATGGCCTGCTACTCCCAGACTGCCTATGCAAGTCCGTCCACCAGACACAGTCCCAGTCCGAGGCTCTGAGTGCGGCAGTAGCCATGGAGATGGCGACAGACTAACCTCGAGACGACAGCAGCCAAGGCGGACAGCACGGAAGCCATGATTCGCGTGTCGTTGCATGACTCTCGCTTGTCTCCGCGTACGCGCCTCGGTCAAGACTGGTTGTCAGTCTTGGAAAATATGTCCAACTGATTTTGTTCTTTTGATGTATTATCATTCTGCAACAGGCCTGAAGGCCTACGCAATAAATATTTCGTTCGTTCTCTCTCTCTCTCTCTCTCTCTCTCTCTCTTCATTGAATACGTTTCTTTGTGTATCTATAGCCTCTACAACTATAAACTGGCATATCACCTCCCTCCACACTCACACACAATTCAGTCTAATTTTTTCTGCTTTCGTGTCTTTGTTAATCACTAGTGGAAGGGGGGGGGGGGGGATAATTAATTCACTCTTTTTTCCCACATTAGCATGACGTGACACAATCTTCATCAAAGATTTTTTTTAATCAGAATTGAGCAGTGGCGTAATTAAATTCAGTGCAATAGGAACCAATAAATCAATCAATCCATCAGGTCAGCCCACACTTTTCCACTGAAGGGCAGCGGGCTTTTCCCACCGTCCCGCAACAAAAATTGAACGCAGTTTGGTACAAATTCACGTCAACAAACTTCATGAGCGTCTCTGGTTTCATCGACGAATTTCGTTTCCTTAAAACCTATATCCACCACAAAGTGAACAATCACTAATTCTCCCACTCAAGGCTCTCCCTTGAGACAAGAGCAGAGGCCATTCACACCTGTGGGTTCACCCACACACATGTATGCACCCGAACTGACATGGGCTTGAACGCTCAAACGATCAAAAAAAAACTTTAGACGATAAACTCGGCTCCAGAGTCCGGCGAAGGCTTGATCTTCATTCAGGGAAACGCTGTTCTTCTTGGCACAATCTTTCAGATGGTCGGGGGAGGATTTGAAGAATTTTAATCTGTAGTCTCATCGTCCCACATGGAGTTACTCGAAATACGTCTGCTCATGTTGATATTCTGAGAGTCAACTAAACTAAAAATTTTCACCGTCACAGACTGAAGAGTCACTCACAGCGCATGTGCCACCAATCTCAACCAATCAAATCACGATTGCATCGCCGCCAAATCGGTGTACAACCGATTCAAGCCAGTCTTAAACCACCAAGTTGAAACATGTTCCTGACAAAACCTCAACATAGCCATTGAACTCAAACAATACAAGAAAATAAATAATCGCTGAACCGTTACATGGCAGTAGGAAAGTGTCTGAATTTCCTTTGTCTATAACTTGATATTTTTGTATCTTATACATGTACACATCGCGTTTCATAATATCAACATTTGACTAATCACATCTGTACATTGATGCCTTTTATGGATTGCCATAGTATGCCACACACTTACGTGTATTCATATGTATTTTATACTGAATTTATTTCACGGGTCGTCGGCCGAAATAAAGAAATAAAATCAAAATCTCTCTCTCTCTCTCTCTCTCTCTCTCGCTATGAAACAGACGAAAATGAACAGCATTTGTTACTTGAATGTCCTGCCTATGAAGATCTCAGACGAATGTATATACGCAGGTTGATGACGAATACGTATGCCTTTGATATTAAGGTACTCCTGTCGCTGGAGGAGCCTAAGGCAGTACGAGCGGTTGCAACGTATTTATAGTATGCATTCAAGAGAAGAAAAGAAGCTGTTTCTATTGCTATGGCCGAAGAGGCATATTATGTGTAATTGTGTTGTGATGGGCCGGTGGCCTAACAAAAATAAACCATTCGTTCGTTCGTTCGTTCTCTCTCTCTCTCTCTCTCTCTCTCTCTCTCTCTCTCTCTCTCTTCTCTCTCTCAATAGTAGAATTTAGCCTGCATGTTGTGAGCGTTGATTAGAGTCAAACGACGTGGCCATGGCAAACAGCCTGTTGTGCTTTTAGACATCCTTCACATTTCCACATTACATATCCATCGATTCAGTTTGGCTGACGTTGAGGTAACCTCTCATGCACCGCAAACGCTTTATGTCTTTTCTACAGTGCTATCTATCCGGGCTCAGGTTGACCTTCTGAGGTTCGGCGTGCAGGGTTCGGACAAAAGTTGATGTCATCATGACTCTTCCGCTTCTTCCATCAAAACCTTGGCAAACCTGTCAGCCATCATCATCCACTTTCCCCGGGTGTCTCCAATAGGACGTTCATTGTTTGCTCGAAAACAAGTTAATTTGATACTGTCTGAAAAGATGAATGTTGTGGTTGATTAATGCCTTCCTGTCACCTGGTACGGATGAATTGCCAATACTATTATTGTTCTGCTTGTCTTTGATCAAAAAGTTGAATGCGCTCTCTTCCTTGTCTTTGTTTGAGTTGTCTCTAATTTCTTTCATCTCATCTAAGCACCTGCAAGTACTACCAACAGGTCTACCTCTTCTTCCTCGGGATTTGTAGGCACGACGCATATGAGGGAAATTCTTTTAACGCTGCTCGCATGGCTCACCTAAAATAGAGATGTAAAATAACTGTCACATTGTTCCATTTTTGTGCAGTGAATAATTCAAATCGAACTCACTGTCTATGGCAGTGACGAGTGTATTTGCTTCAGCATTACAAAGGACTATCGCGATGTTGGCTATGTGCGTGATGTGAATTCACGAGAAATAATATGAAAATAGATTTAACACGAATCAATGTCACTGAGGTCATTTTGGTTTCCCTTGCCTCAGAATTGGAAACTAAACAGCTCAAGACAGGAATATCTGTTCCCGAAGTCTCCCCGCTGTCTTTTTACGAAATGACGTGTTGAACTGAGCTAGAGCCCATAAGGGAGGAGCCTCGGATGGTGTTTATCAGAACTGTTTGTGGATGTGTCTGTCTAGAACGTTTTCCATGATATGTCTCTATATCTTGTTGGTTCTGTTGACATTTTAAAATGACAAGAGGAAGTTTTGATGGAAACGCAGCTGCCTACAGGATAAGATGTCGTTGACGTCATTCTATGACACCCCCCAAAAAAGCTCACTGTTTGTTCCTATTCGCAATCTTCTACTTGAGAGTCATGGAGGAACTGTTTTTCTTATTTCCCGCAAGGCATCTTAAGATCGCTGAGGTTAGTGTTACTGTAATGTTTTGATCTCCCGATCACGTTGTGTATCAAGGGAAGCAACTCCATTGGGAAAGTGACGTCCCGGCACTCGTCATAACGGAATGGAGAATAAAAACTGATTACCTGAACCGTCTGATGAATCCCTTCAACTACCTATCCTAAATGGTCACCGACCATAACATGGTGTCAGAAGTGGGATAAAAAAAAACGACGGACAGCCCGAAAACAAACTGTGAGTAAACAAATTCTCTCGCAAGCTTTCCCACTAGTCTCGATCAGCATGGCTTCAGCAACGGGTAACCCTTCATTGAACTGGGCGGCGCGCAACCTCAACGAGGAATGGAAGAAGTTCGAGCAACACGCAAAGCTCATGTTCAAAGGCCCCCTGCGTGAGGTTGAGCAAGAAAGCCAGTGCGCATACCTGCTGATATGGGTCGGCGAAACAGGCCGAGAAATTTACAACTCATGGAATTTAACAGAAGAAGAAAGCAAGTCCATCAATACTCTTTATGAAAAATTCGGACAACATAGCCTTCCTCGAAAAAACTCTGTCTTCTCTCGCTACCTCTTCCAAAAACGCGAACAAAGACAGGACGAAACCTTTGACGCGTTCGTCACTGACTTAAGAAATAAAGTAAAAGAATGTTTGTTTGATAAACCGGAAGAACGTGTGCGAGATCAAATAGTGGCAGGCATCGCCTCCACAACCATCAGAGAAAAGCTCCTAAATGAAGGAGACGATCTAACAATGATGAAGGCCATAGATATTGCAAACACTTTCGAAGTAACACAGAAACAACTGCAATCAATGTCTGTCACCACATCAGTCGACTCTCTTCACACACGCAGAAGCGCCAGAAAACACACAGAGATAAGGCACAAGACCTGCAGAAACTGTGGCGGCACTCATGGCAAGAGGCAGTGCCCTGCATTTGGAAAAAATTGTTCACACTGCAATAAAATGAACCACTTTGCTGCCGTTTGCTTACGAAAAAAGCACAGCAAGAAGATCCACAACGTGGAGGAAGAAGACGAGTACGAAAACGACGACAGTGACAACCAGGATGGAAAGCTGATGATCGATACCATCGACAACCAGCAGAAGCACAGAAACGCGGCATACGCTGACATCAAGGTGGGGACCAAAATCATAAGATTCAAGATCGACACTGGAGCTCAAGTAAACGTCATCCCTGTCTCAGTATTCAAGACCCTGTCCAAGCCACCTAAACTGAGAGATACTCAACAGCGCCTTGTTGCCTACTCAGGACAGCCTCTGGACGTCCGAGGATACGTTGAGGTCCCATGCACCTACAAGAGTCACAGCATCAAAAGCCGTTTCTACATTGCTGACACCAAGGGCCACTCTGAGCCAGTCCTAGGACTCCGAACTTGCCTAGACCTGCAGCTGATTCAGCTCATTCTCTCCGTGGATGCCTCAGAAGAGCCCATGACCAAGGACACCATCCTGAAGAATACAAACACCTCTTCACAGGTTTCGGATGCCTTGAAGGTGAAGTAAAAATCCACCTCAAGCGAGACACAATCCCTGTCGTCCATCCAGTACGCCGAGTACCATTTGCCCTGAGAAATCAGTTGAAAACTGAACTCCAAGAACTGGAGAAATCTGGAATAATCTCCCGAGTAACATCGCCAACCGACTGGGTAAACTCTCTGGTCATCGTCCAGAAGCAAAGCGGTAAACTCAGGATCTGCCTTGACCCAAAAGACCTCAATAAAGCCATCAAAAGGCCACATTATCCGATGCCTACTCTGGAAGACGCACTCTCCAAAACAGCAGGTGCGAAGTACTTCAGCAAACTGGATGCACTGTCTGGCTACTGGCAAATGAAGCTAAGCGACGAATCATCTGTTCTCACTACCTTCAACACACCCTTCGGACGCTACCGATTCCACAGGCTTCCTTTTGGGCTCGTCAATGCTCAAGATGAGTTCCAACGAAAAATGGATGAGATCTTCGAAGGAATCCCAGGAGTCACAACTCTAGTAGATGACATCCTCGTCACTGGCCGTACCCGCAAAGAACACGACCAGAACCAACGAGCAGCACTCCAGAGAGCCACAGAAAGGAACTTGAAGTTCAACCAAGACAAATTGATCATCGCAGCCAAAGAAGTCAAGTACTTTGGCCACATCATGTCCGCCGAAGGACTAAAACCAGACCCTGCCAAAGTAAAGGCTGTCGAAGAAATGGCACAGCCAAACAACAAAAAAGAACTCCAAACCTTCCTGGGAATGGTAACCTACCTCTCCAAATTTGCACCACAACTTTCAGAAGTCACCCAACCTATGCGACAACTCCTGAAAGAAGACAGCGAATTCATCTGGGACCAACAGCAAGACAAAGCATTCCTACTGACGAAGCGAATCATCTCCAGTCAGCCCGTGCTCGCCTTCTTTGACCCAGAAAAAACTATCACCCTACAAGCAGATGCAAGCAAACATGGCCTTGGCGCAACAATCCTTCAAGACGGGAAGCCAATAGCCTTTGCATCAAAATCCCTGACTCCAACTGAGCAGAACTATGCTCAAATAGAAAAAGAGCTCTATGCCATATGGTTCGGATGCCAGCGTTTCCACCAGTACATTTATGGACACAGAGTCAGAGTAGAGTCTGACCACAAGCCCCTGGAGAGCATAACCAAAAAGCCACTTGCAGCAGCCCCTCCTCGCCTGCAACGCATGCTCCTCCAACTCCAGAAGTACGACCTGGAAATTGTTCATGTACCCGGAAAGGACATACCCGTCCCCGACACGCTGTCAAGGAACTTCATCCAAGCAGAACCACAAGACACAAGTAACGCAAAAAACCTCGACGAGTACGTCCACTACATCACCAGACATCTACCTGTCTCCAACTCCAAAATGGATCAGCTAAGGACCTCCACCGGAGAAGATCTCCAGTTTCAAGACCTCATGAAAACGATACAAGAAGGTTGGCCACACAAGCGCGACACCTGCAAAAACAGCATCAGAGAGTACTGGAACATCCGAGATGAACTCTCCATCATCGATGGAATCATCTACAAGGGCGAGAAGATCCTCGTACCTCAAGCAATGCGACCAGAGATGCTGCAGAAGATACATGCCAGCCACTTGGGCATCGAGAAGACCAAGCAGCGAGCCCGAGACATCCTCTTCTGGCCAGGCATGTCAAACCAGATTCACCAAACAGTCACCGCCTGCCCCGTTTGCTCCAAACTCAGCAAATCCAACTCAAAGGAACCGCTGATCCCTCACAAGCCTCCATCTCGTCCATGGCAGAAGATCGGCACAGATTTGTTCACATGGAGCAACAGAAATTTCCTAATCACCGTAGACTACTACAGCCGTTTCTTCGAAATTGATGAATTGCTTACAACTACTTCCCATGCAGTCATCAGGAAACTATCGGCACATTTTGCTCGCCATGGCATCCCAGAGACCGTGATGAGCGACAACGGTCCGCAGTTCACCGCCAAGGAGTTTCAAGATTTCACCACCAAATGGGACTTCAGCCACATCACCTCCAGCCCAGGTTACCCGCAGTCCAATGGCTTGGCAGAAAAGACAGTCCAAACAGCTAAGCGCATCCTCTCCAAAGCAAAACTTGATGGCGCCAATCCACTCTTTGCCCTGCTCGAGTATCGATGTACTCCTGTGGATGACCTCGCCTCACCAGCTCAACTTCTAATGGGACGCCAGCTCCGCTCCATCCTGCCAGCTGCTGAAACAACTCTACAACCTACCACCATCAATCCCAACAAAGTAACCTCCAGACGACATCAGATTCAGGCAACACAGAAAAAATACTACGACCGCTCCGCTCGCCCTCTTAAACCACTGAAACCTGGTGACACAGTAAATGTCCAACTCTTCAAGGGAGATGCATGGAAACCAGCTACTGTCACCAGCTTGAAGAACACCCCACGAACATATCAAGTGGAGACAAACGACGGTGGTACCTACACCCGCAATCGACGTTTCCTCAGGCCACGAGCATCAACACCACAACAACAAACATCACAGCAACGTGCGCCAACACCAGTTCCAGAAGCCCCACCAAGCCTCACAGGCAGAATGGAAACAGAGTTTCAAGAAAATACAGACTCAGCCTCACGACCAGTACCAACACTTGGAAGTTACACAACCAGATCAGGCCGAGCAGTGAAGAGTCCCAAGAGACTGGATCTGTAGACACACCTATATCTACATCAATATGATCAGACACGCAGGACACAACACATTAACCGGATAGGCTATTTCAGGACGAGGACTTGTAATCAACATACATATGAGCAAACAGCCAGCACACGTTACACCAGTGATACAACCATGGAAGACAAACAGGATTTTAAATTAATGCTTAATGTGTCCCATAATTTTATCCCTGTACATTGAAGTTTCTTCCCTCTTAATTTTATCCTCATAATTATTTCTTTCCATAAGAAGAGGGATGTAATGTTTTGATCTCCCGATCACGTTGTGTATCAAGGGAAGCAACTCCATTGGGAAAGTGACGTCCCGGCACTCGTCATAACGGAATGGAGAATAAAAACTGATTACCTGAACCGTCTGATGAATCCCTTCAACTACCTATCCTAAATGGTCACCGACCATAACAGTTACAGGCGAACATTGTTGCATTTGACAAATCTCCTGACACGGATATTTCCCAAAGGAAGCATGTTCATTTTATTCCTCTATTGTCCTGGCAAACTCGGAACATTCACCAGGGCCACCGCACACTTGTGCATTACATGGATGATTTCCTGGTGAACACTAGATGTACGTTGATTTTCTCCTCAAAGTCAATTGAGCTGAATCATGCTGCAGTTGCTTGGATTGATGTTATTCAAATGTTTCGCTGTGTAAGAGAATACCCCGCTATATTGTATCGATGGGATTACTGTGTTGGACGAGTTAAGGTACTTGAATGAATGCATGATTGGGGGGTGGGGAATGGAAGTTGTGGTTACGGTAACTTTGTTCGATTTTGAAACATAAAAAAGGAAACCGACGGTAAACAAGGAACTGCGTCTGTCCCACCTTCCCTGCCCTATGAGCACTCGGGCATTCCACTATAAAAAGCTTTTTTCGGGGTGTTTTTTTTTTCAGGGAATGAGAAATTTCTATTTATTTTCAGTCTGGCCTTTTTCGTATTGAAAAACATAAGAAGAAAAAAGTTCAGGCCGACCTGCCGACTTTTTTTTGGTTGTTGCCATGTCATTGTAACCGCAACTTTTTGTGTGTGGCCATAATTCGTGATAGATACATGTATAATCAGCACGAAGACCACCAGTCACTTTCACAAACCCCTACGCGTGTAGAAGGCAAACTGTCTGATGTGGTTTGTTCGTTTAAATGCCTCCCATTATTGCTCCGTGGTGTGTAAAACTGCATCCAATTCTGTGTCCCTGTCTATACCTGGCCTTGTGCACGGTGGTCTTGGTGACGTTCATCATTCTAAGTAGGCCTATGGTTTTCCTCTGTCATTCGCTGTGAGAATTTTTTTTATCCATCTCTCATGTTATTTCCCTCCAGAGCTTACCGCAGTGTGTGCTTACTGATTGCAAAGTTCGCCGTGATTTAGCTTTCATACGTTCTTTTATCACTGCACGCCCTTCAGGTAGGCTACGGCTCTCACAGGGTAGCTACATCGATGCTGCAATGAGCGACTTTTTTGGAAATTATCTCCCTTGCCGCCGCTTGGCGGCGCGTCGGCTCCAAGGGGCTTGGTTGGTACACAGTGACAAGTTCTTTCGCTTAGATTAGACCTGAGTGTTCGAGGTTTTTGTATTGTTTTCTTGCTGTCGCTTTCAAATCTGTTCACAGTACTAGGCTGGCTGGTTTACTTAGATGTGATTTTTTTTAATGCGTGCTAGCTGATATTAGGTTTAGAGCTTGAATTTTTGATATTACACAAGTTCTTTTTCGCTTACAACTCCAGTGTTCGAACCAATGAAAACCACGGAAAGAGATGGCCGTTTCGTTCCTTGCATCCCATTGGCCAGCTTGTCATGAGGTCAGCCCGTGATCACGCGCTGACCTCATGACAGTTGTAAGCGAAAAAGCGAGTTGTAAGCGTAGATGTGATTTTTTTAATGCGTGCTAACTGATATTAGATTTAGAGCTTGAATTTTCAATGATATTACGCTTACAACTCGCTTTTTCGCTTACAACTGTCATGAGGTCAGCGCGTGATCACGGGCTGACCTCATGACAAGCTGGCCAATGAGATGCAAGGAACGAAACGGCCATCTCTTTCCGTGGTTTTCATTGGTTCGAACACTGGAGTTGTAAGCGAAAAAGAACTTGTGTAATATCGAAAATTCAAGCTCTAAACCTAATATCAGCTAGCACGCATTAAAAAAATCACATCTAAGTAAACCAGCCAGCCTAGTACTGTGAACAGATTTGAAAGCGACAGCAAGAAAACAATATAAAAAAAACTCGAACACTCAGGTCTAATCTAAGCGAAAGAACTTGTCACTGTGTACCAACCAAGCCCCTTGGAGCCGACGCGCCGCCAAGCGGCGGCAAGGGAGATAATTTCCAAAAAAGTCGCTCATTAGTATCGTGAGGCATAAAGATCGGGCATTTATATTTTAAAATGTGCCACATCATCATCATCATCACCATCATCATCATCATCATCATCATCATCATCATCATCATCATCATCATCATCATCATCATCATCATCATCATCATCATCATCATCATCTTTTATGCCTTACTCAGTAGGTTTATTGCTTACTATTATCATACGGTACTTCAACAAACCACAGAAGAAACTCATCATTTCTTCGGCGAAAATATACATGTATAACAGCTGCTGAAATGGTCCATCTACTATGCTTGTCAAGGTTTGGCCACGGCAGGTCTTGCCCCTAATGCGTGTCGGCTGCAAAAGTGCAATAATGCAAACCGTGACCGTCGATAAATCGTCGTCAGGTGTGCTTTAAAGAAAAGCAGAACATACATCTTATAGTCGCGCGCTGCATGTGCCTTGTCACAGCGCCTGGAGATCCTGTCACGCCACTACTTATGTTCCCATTTATAACACAAGGGAACCTACCTCTGACGTTTTAAAAATGTGGACTTTTGGTATCATCTTTTTTCAGCTTGCATGCCGTTCATCCTGACACGAGAGAGCTCTTCAGCTAGCCATACTTAATATGTGTACATGAGTTTGTGACTCATCCCTCCCTTCTTGAGAGGAATACGAACACAGCCAAGGTTTTCCTTTCACGTTATAAGTGTAGGTGTTAGGCCTGATGTGTGGGCTGTGTTTTGTGAATGTATAAATCTAGGGGCCGATCACTTGGTCTGTGGGCCCACGCAAGCTCTCTGTACAGTGTTCCTCGGGGTCTACCAAGGAAGCGCTTCAAGGACAGTGTTAAGGTTAGCCAGCTTCAACCACTGTGGAATCACTTCGACAGCTCGAGTAACACGCCTTGTAAGACAGGCCTGCATGATTTTCGAGGGCAGTCCGTGAGGTCGAATCTTAGGTGCCTGGGAGCGCACAGGAGAGCTGCAGGATCTATTCCTGTAACATGTGCTTCCAGCTGAAATGGTCGTTGTCATCAACATTCGGCGGCACTGTACCCAAGGTACTCTGTCCCCGGGGACAGAGTACCCCAGTTTGAAATCTCGGCATTTGAACGAGAACGAGACTGCCAACAACCGGCAGTTTCTAAAACTTTCAAAATGGCGGTCGACAACGAGACCGCACCCGCCACTCCGCCTGACTGACTTCGCACGCCCGGGGAGTTATGCTAAGATCCGGCCGCGTTAATGTATCTGCGTTTTGTGACAAACGTCTTGCTCGGCGGTATTGTAGTCCATGCACCTTAACGGTCCGCGTGATTCGGGTGTAATCTTAAGCTAAACGACGTTTATTTAACGCTGATGAAATGGTCGAAGTCGGAAACATTCGGAACGTCGTTTAGCTTCAGATTACACCCGAATCAAGCGGACCGTAAAGGTGCATGGACTACAGTACCGCCGAGCAAGACGTTTGTCACAAAACGCAGATACATTAACGCGGCCGGCTTGCTTGCTTATTCCCTTGAGTTCCTTGTGGAGCATAGGGCCTCGGCAACAGTCCTCCAGCGTACTCTGTTCTGGGCAACTTTCTTCAGCTCTCCCCATGACAGGTTGCAGTTCCTCATCTCTTCCTCGCAGGATCGCCTCCAGGTGCGGCCGGATCTTAGCATAACTCCCCGGGCGTGCGAAGTCAGTCAGGCGGAGTGGCAGGTGCGGTCTGAGCTGTGCGCTATCATCGGTATGTCACGTGACTGTAAGGACGAGATTTCAAACTGGGGTACTCTGTCCCCGGGGACAGAGTACCTTGGGTACAGTGTCGCCGAATGTTGGTGACAACGACCATTTCAGCGTTATTCCAGTGCCCCCATTTTCCGTGTGAGCCTTCGGATTTGACTCCTTTGTCTTACCCGGTGAAGTGCTCCTATAAAATCTACTTGACAATAGTTCGAATACATGATCTGCCGGGAAGCTGCTATAATGAAGGCATTGTCCTCACTGTAACGAAAATATGTTGAAGATGATAAATTAGATGAGCTTGGAAAAGATGAGCAAGAGGAGTAGATCGATTATTTGCATGGCATGGACAGTAGGAGAAGAGTTAAGGGCAACTAGGCTAAACCTGGAAAACACAAGAAGAACTAACTATGCGCAGACAAGGATAGAGAAACTATGAAATTGCTTTGTACACGTGGAGAGATGAAAGCCGTTGAATAAATTGGTGCATGAAAGAAAGTAATCCCCCACGAAAAGGCTTGCTGCGGCAAGCATGTGCTGAATGCCTTGCTCCTGCAGTGGTGAGGAATCCCATCCAGGCCGTAAAATCCGTGGCTGGATAGCAAGGATTTACTCGCCCTGCGTGCGCTGTTATACCGGGCACGTTCAATGCGGGAGACTCGCCATTAAAACCGGTCCTGTAGTATTTCCTCGAGAGGAGGTCGAAACTTGCAGAGAGCGGTTTTCCGTTTTTCGTCATAGGGTGTGGCATGATGTCTAACGCCCTAATTTTTTCAAGCTTTTTCTTTGGTTTTATGTCTTTATTACTACCCCGGATGCAGAACGCGGAAACAACGGTCTCGGAAGGATCGAAGTTTAGGCGTCACCAATTTTCTTACTGTAGAAACAACAACAACCTATAAAACTCAATCGTCTTCATATCGAATATCGAGATAAATAATATCAGCTAGAAATCCTGACAACTAACAAAATGTCATCAGTGGCAAAGGAGCTAAGTCACTCGCCCTCCTCCCCCCCCCCCCCTCTCTCTCTCTCTCTCTCTCTCTCTCTCTCGTTTACCTGCTATTTGTGAGCTCGACCAGGTCGCTGGGTTGGATTTGGGTTTACCTTATCACAGCACTACCTCTGAGTGAGGCAAGGCTGTACGACCAGCACAGTTTTGATGTTCACCATAATTAGGAATGATGCCCAAGAACTGTAAATGACGGCAACATCGGGAATGTAGTAACTTGTAAAACCCAAGGTTATAATTATGTAGTTGAAAACAATGCATCTCTGCCAGTCGTCGGACTGTTATTCACGCGTGATCTCAACTGGGGATGAACTGACTAACCCTACAGAATATGTTATGTTCTTCATTTTTGCATTCCGTTAGGCAACCCGTGGGCAAAGAAAAGAAACAGTATCTCAGGATGAAGACGCACCCGTCATATTTAACGGGAAATTCAGCGCCGCCAACCGATGCAAAGGCAGTTAAGGAAACAAAAATGGCTCTTGACTGCGATCCCACTGAAGTCACTCCCATTAGGTGTGGACAGGAAAACGCCCATGCACCACGTATGTTTTGCTTATCTTCATCATAAAATGCCGGCCCATTGTCGTCATCATAAAATGCCTGCCCATTGTACCGCAAACTACTTTCCCTTTCCTGCAGTCACTCATCCGTTTAAACCGGATCCTAATGATGGATGTCTCTGCGTCATGCTCTCATCAGAATTCTTCAGCCACACCTTTATCTTGCATTTGGTTAGGGCACTATCACCTTTTGACGCCAGCGAGGGGGGGGGGGGGGGGGGGGGGGGGGGGGGAGCAGCGAGTATTCAAGAAGTGACACTAGAAGAAAAGCTAAGGGTATATGGGGAAAAGGCAAGGCAGAGATGGCTATGGAATGAGTGACACCCCGTGGTTCCCACTGACGTGGCACCGTGGACATCTGGCGTCGTAAATGACAGAGGCGGACAGAAGACGTGACAGGCTGGGTGGGATCAAAGATTATAAGTTACACAAAGATAGCTCATTAGCTCATTGTTGTGAGGATCGAGACTCGTTGCGCCCCCAAGCGGGAAGGAATATGGGAAGTAATCACACCGCTTAGAGACATGTAAAACTGCTTGTTTGTCGACGCGTTTCTGATGCGTTCCGATCATGTTTGTGAATAAATTTACGGTGTAATGTGTAATAAAATGATTTGCTGCAATAATGGGGGTGTTTTGGCTTTGTTTTTTGTAGCAGACGTTGTGAAATCGAACTTGGCATAGGCCTAGTTGTACATCATCTAATTTTCATTATTATCGAAGAATGCAAGCTTGTTTATCACCGTATACACCCCTGTGGAATATCTTTAGGAAATGCAAAGCAATACATACTTGTCAAGAAGGTGATTTGCGGCCAGAAAGTCATTCGATGATGTCAATTCAGTTAGAACATCAGCGTTCAATCTTAATGCAACTTCAAGCGATCACGCAAGACGGCGAAGAAAGCTGCTTGCTGATTGGTTCGATTTCACAACGTCTGCTACAGAAAACAAAGCCAAAACACCCCCATTATTGCAGCAAATCATTTTATTACACATTACACCGTAAATTTATTCACAAACATGATCGAAACGCATCAGAAACGAGTCGACAAACAAGCAGTTTTACATGTCTCTAAGCGGTGTGATTACTTCCCATATTCCTTCCCGCTTGGGGGCGCTGCGTTTCCGAGCGTCTTGTAAGTTTATAATTATAGCAAAAGCTCGGCATGAGCTATCTTTGTGTAACTTATAATCTTTGGTGGGATTAAGAAAGCAGACGAAGGGAGGTGCTTGATAAATATCACGTGTAGGGCAGCAAATGGCATCGAGATTAACAAATGTCGTTTGAAGTAAAATGAAAATGAAGGTGGGAACTGACATTTGTAAAGTAGATAAATCCGTTTTGATAATGATGCTATTTTCGTGGGTGGGTGGATGGTGGTGTTTCTTTCGAAGGTGTACGAAGCACGCTTTCTGGGATTGACACGAGTACGCTATTATTATCGAAAAAAAAATAAAAGAAAATAAGCCACGCACATGCGCGTTCGAACACTTGCAAATACACTCGAGGACGCGCGAAATGTCCTGTTCAATGTTGTCACAAACGATAAGTATGAGCGAAAACGCTTGGATATGATGACCCTTGAATTTTCAGTCACGTAGGGCCTACACGTCAAACACTATACCAATAACTTAACTGCAGGCAGTTTGTAGGCCTACACAAATTTCCGGGGCAAGAATAATCTCTCCGTAGCTCTGAATAAAGCATGCTAGGTCGATGATTCTTGTTGTAGACATCTCACTTGTGGGTGTACACCAGCCATTATCATGCAGTAAACACGTCATTTGCTTTGCAACCTAGTGTGCGTCAAGTCACGCTACGCGTATTCTGTAACAACTGCTGTCCTGCCCGTCCATCCGGCTTTCGCCTGCATCGGCGCTCTTCTATCTGTAGGCCTACATGTATACCATGGATAGCAAATTAGTGAATTAATTGTTCACGTTGTCTTCCAGCAGTCTCTCAAATGAGTGTGCAAATGCATGCTTCAATTTATTTATTATAATATTCTCAGCTGCATGGATCGATGCGTTTTGCATCGCGGACACGGCGACAGCGAAGATCTGTGCCGTCGAAAAAAAGTTCCAGAAGGCTGCTGACAAAATGATGCTTACTGCGCCTGCACTTGCTGCACGAAAGGTCTATGATTTTCATGGGACACCTGCAGTAGCCATGATTAGGTTGCTCTTCAGCCTTTGTTTCAGCTTGGTTCACCTTCTCCTCCCACCTGTAGGTTCGAGGTGAGAATTGACCTACCGCATCTACCTATGCGATTCGTAAGAGGCTAATAACTAGGGAAATCGTGACTTGACTTGCTCTTATCATAACCAACTCTAATAAATGTTATGATCAATGACCCTAAATATCCTACACAGGCTGATAGGCCGCGAAACTCCATCCACACATTCATCCATCACCTTCTTCTCACCTAACTGTGTGTACAACGCTGCAGTTGTTTCCAGGCCTGATGCTAGGGAAAATAGCCTCTACATGTACACTTTTTTGTCAGAGGGTACAAGTTGTCTTTGTCGCCATTGTCGTTATGACACAGGTACAGATCGCCTATTTGTTAATGTAATGCTTGTTTGATACGGTCAAATCTTGAGGTAGCATCCTATTTTTTCATGCTTTGTGTTGCTTTCTCTGACACCATTTCTTTTTTCAGGTTTGACGTTGACGCAAGACACGTCTTCAAACACCATATTAAAGGTGATACCCGGAGAAGGTCCCACTCAGATCGTAGACCGTACGTATTCTAGAACATTTGTTGCTGTCAAATGCGAAAAAAGTAGATACCAAGACAGTTAACTTTCGCTATAGCAGCGTAAAACCCACCATGGCTACGAACCATTATAATTCTCCAATTTAGCTAAGTAGCTTATCTCAGAGCTTTTAATTCGTTTTTACATCCATTTGTCACCCATGAATCATTTTAGGCATGTAGCTTGTGTTTTGATATACAGTGAAAGAGGGGTTAATTCAGGCAACCACATGTTCCACCCCTTTTGAATTAAGTTTGAAAGGATGGGCAAAGACAGCTCTGCACGCTTGAGTTGACAGTAAGTCAGTGCATTATTTGTCACGCCCCCTTTTTAGAGCCGCATTTCAGACTGATTGTCAGTGTTTATTCTAAAGCTAAAATTGGTTCTCCTGAGGAGTGAAACTGTTCTCCACATACATGTAACTTGGGGTTAAGATATGGAACACGATTCTTTCTTTGTTTCCCATAGTGTCTTAGCGTGCGAGAGGCACTAATTAAACCGTATGTTGTGAAATTTCTATATAGTGCGGGAGTGTTGAGGTACGGTCGGTTTGTTTATGTTGTGAAGGTTCTAGATCATGCGGGAGGGTCGGGGCACAGTTGATTTTGTTTATATCGGTCAGGTCATTGCCCTGGCACGCGGTCAAATCGGGCTAAAATTATCTTGTGTCACGTGACGTCAGTCGATTTAGAGCTCAACTTTTTAGAGACTGTGCCGCTTCATTCACGAAAGATCTGGAACCTGGGGTTAGGTATATAAGGAGCAACAAAGCGAGAGAGAGAGGAGACACGAGGAGACGAGCAGCAGATGCGACAGAGTTAAGGTGAGAGCTTAACTAGTCTTCCTTGTAAGGAGTGAGTCCTCTGTGGTACTGCGCGTAGAGTGAAGCTGCTACGAGTACGGCGATTACTGTTTGCTGATTTTCACCACTGTGTAGCGATCAGTGCGTAAATAAAGTTTATCGAAAACGACCACCAGCATTTGTAACTTCGACTTCCCAGCGCAAGCTAGGAGAACCCCTGTACAACAAGAGAAGAGTGCAACACGTACATCATATGAACGACCGAAATAAAATGTTTGGGTGGTGAGCTTAGGCCATTCAACACATGACATAACCATTATCAGAACAAAACACGACCATGGCAGGTCTCCATGTTAGAATCTTTATGCTGTCTTTTCTTGTGGCCACTGTGGTATCTTTTATGTCGTACTTTCAAGTAAAATGTTACATAGACATGAAAGGAGTAGTCCACGCTTCTGCAAAAGTTGAACATTGTAGAGCCCACTTGACTTCATTCACAGTTCAATTCGTAATGAGTTATTTATGGTATTTTTCTACATCCTCTTTAAAGGTTCTGTCTTGGGTTTCTTGACCAAATGTAATGTCTGGCCCCTTACATCCAGTGCAATGCTCGTCAAGCAGTGAAGCTATTGTTTACAACCAAGGTTAGGATCTGGAGCACAATGGGGGACGCAAGCAACACTGGCCTCGAATGAGTCATGGTCTAATCCATGCAGTCGTTTCGCCTGAATACGGTGCATTTACTTAAATAGACTAATTCAGTTCGATTCACTTCAATTCGGTTCTGTTTAATTCAATTCAATTCGAGTTCTCTCAATTCAGTTTAATTCAATTCAATTCATTTCAGTTTGGTTCATTTGATTGACTTAAATTACATTAAAATCATTTTATATGATATCTCGTATTGTCGAACGACTGCAGATTTTTGGGTCACTCATTGAAACGATCGTGAATGGAAAGTGAATTCAAGAAGTATTGCTACGTTCAGTTATGCGAGCGCGCACATAGGCTTAGAGACTGGCGAGCGCAGATAATGCACTCCAAGGGTAATGGGATGGAGGGGCAAGAGGTAAAAAGCCCCATAGGCCTATGTGTATGTGCTTGTGTATGATACTCACATGCATAGTGCATTCATCTTGAAATTCTTAAGTTGTCTTGGCAATATCACTCCGATTATTTGCAATTCATAATGTATGTTTAGGACGGTTATTGTACTGAAATATGCTACTTTGTCATCCGTATCTTGATTCGGGGCGGAGCCATCATGCGGAATCAATCAGATAACGATGACTAGGCTTTTGTCTTCTTTTTTTCTGATAATTGCGACTTACATCCTATAAATGTATGTATAACTCGCACACTTTTACCCCCTTGGCATCGGTCCACTTTTATTATCATGTACGCTTATCTCAAATTCTTTCAATAGCCTTAACCAGATTGCGGACGAATGCATAAAATAATTATAACTTAAACAATTTTCCAAGTCGGTCCTCAAATACACCTGATTTTCCTCCTGGGCAGGGATCGAGAAGTAACGTAACAAGCACCTTGTTTACGGTCGTAGCTTTAGAATCCCAGCTCTGGCCGCTTGAATGCCGCCCCCACTAGCCACTGGCGACTGCTGATACAGCAAGCAGAGCTACAGGTGGAGTGGCTCATCCATGGTGCCATGTCGCATGACCGTTGCTGCTTCTGCTGACAGTGCCCGATGGAAACATCATCATCGCTGCCCCGACCACGCCTGCCACGACACAGTCCATTGCCACGTCCACCTCAACAAGCACCACCACAGCCGCCGCAACAACTCCAACGAGCACTCCAACACCAACAACCACGGTGCCAAAGGTGACAACGACGACAACAGGGGCAGTTGAAACCACCACTCCCAAATCGTCAGCGTCCTTCCAAGTTCCGCCAGGTAGCGTGACTGTGCAAATCATCTCCATGTCACGAGTAAATGATGTAGTAATGTCATCTTATTGTTACTAATTTTCGTCGAAATAATCTTTTATTCGGTCAGCTAATCAATCTATCAGACATTCACCGAGACAGGTAGGAATTTGTGAGGCAGGCAGCCAATTGATTATCCAACAAACGTATCAGGCATTCTAGAAAAATCATTATCTTCACCGGAAATAGTTGTGTGAATAAAAGTCATGTGTGTGTGTGTGTGTGTGTGTGTGTGTGTGTGTGTGTGTGTGTGTGCGTGTGTGCGTGTGTGTTTGCATGTATATGTGTGTGTGCGCGCGCACGCGCACGCGCGTGTGTGTGCACGCAAATGTTTGCTGAAGCTGAAGAGGGGAAGATGAAGAAAAGGTTTCCAAATGCGCCTGCAAATGCGTTTCTGAGTGACGTTGTGTCTACAGTGGCAATCTGGTTGACAGCATTTGTCACAACCGTTTTCCTAGTAAATTGCCAGTAAAAGCCTAGACAAGGGAGAAGATAATAACCTCGATTTCACCACTCAGGCAAAGGAAAAACAGTGTATACCAAGGGTCACTATTTATTATACAATAGAATAAAGTCAAAAACATGAGTCAGACCTCGCAAACTTGTGGTTCAAATACTCGAGCTTAGACCAACCCCATATGATGAGGATGATAGACAAACCCGGCCGGACAAGACGAACAACACAAACACATAGGGGGATAGAGTCAGTCTCTGCTTCAAACTGTTAATTCCATCACAGGGGGGAGATAAAAGAACGTCTTCACCTTATCGAACGTAGTCCAGTTTCAGTTCTGTTAGTTTCATCAAAGATTATAGGTTACACAAAGATAGCTCATAAGCTCATTGTTATGAGGATCGAGACACGTTGCGCCCCAAGCGGCCTGGACTATGGGAAAGTAATCACTCTGCTTAGATACATGTAAAAAGTGCTTGTTTGTCGACGCGTTTCTGATGCATTCCGATCATGTTTGTGAATACAAAAAAAACAAAGCCAAAACACCCCCATTATTGCAGCAAATCATTTTATTACACATTACACCGTAAATGTATTCACAAACATGATCGGAATGCATCAGAAACGCGTCGACAAACAAGCACTTTTTACATGTATCTAAGCAGTGTGATTACTTCCGCATAGTCTTGGCCGCTTGGGGCGCTGCGTTCCGAGCGTCTTGTAACTCTATATAGCAAAAGCTCGGCATGAGCTATCTTTGTGTAACCTATAATCTTTGATTTCATAGCGGTTGTCACTGCTTCCATGAGTCCCATGTTCAGACCCACTCCACGTTCAAGGCACGTCCTCATCTTCAGCTCTCAAAACAAGGACACTCCAGGTGATGCAGGCGTCGATCTGGTGGTCGGACGGCTATCAGCATCTTCACCGTGGCTGGTCAGCACAGTTTCAATCCAGCCAGAGAGTAGCCCCGCACTTCAATAATCAAGCTATTCCTCGATGAAAAGTCCTGACCGTTTCTTTTTTTTCTTGCGGTCAATCGTGATGTCCTCAACACGCTTCGAGTCGACGTCACTGAGTTCTGTTGCTCTTTTGCTGCAGAAATTATATTCGTTTCTTGCGGAGCGTGAGGTTCAGTGTAGGAGGACCTTAGATTCAACTTAATACGAGCAGTTGCAGTTGTGAATCTTTCCTCAACTTTTCACTCAGATAAATTATCTGACCTTTAGGGATAACACATAACATAGATTACATTTACAACAAACGAATGAAAATGATGAACAAGAATTATTCCACTAAAGTACTATTAGATTCAAAAGACCAATAGTTTCCAAAGTAGACATTTGTAATTTAGCAAAAAGAACTTGTTCCTAAACTGTAGTACTCATGAAGTCCAAAAAGATTCTCACCCAACATCTTCCAAGAAAAGTAAAATTATAATAAAACAATCAATACCTTTGAATATGGACATCCACTGTTCAAAGCCATCCCGCTAGCTTAGTCATTTTGCTGCTAGTCTTTACCCTGGAGCCCAGTCTATCAAAAACATCTTGCTGATACAAGAGCTGAATGCAGAATGACACAAATACAGCTCAATGCAGCAAATTCAAAAGTTTACAATAATTTGCTGAAAACAACTCACTCCAACAAGCATAAGCAAGATTCCCACTTTGGCCTAATTATCAATCAGCTAAGCTGTCCATGCATTCAGCTATACAGATTTCTACTCATAACCAGTTATGATCAGTTTCCATTCAGTCTACTGAGGCCAACTAACCACATTCATTCAGATATCTAAGCACATAATTTCATCCAGATTACTGTGCTTAAAAAATTATGAAATTCTGTACGTAACAGCTTTATTGCCGAGCTGCACAAAATGTATGGCTGAAAACTACGGATTTGATGAAGCAAACCAGCTGCATATTTCAACTGAGTGTTGTCCAATTGTAGCTGGAGGAGACAGCGAGAGCTGTACACTGACACTGGGCTGAATGAAAGTAGTCAAATGCTGCTAGCTTAGACCGAATATTCTTGTCTTCTCCTTGGCTGTTAACCAGGCTGACATTTGTTAATTGCTTGTACTCAGTTGAGAAGAAAAAAAACTGTATAAAGCATAGTGGTCAGACGGATTTGTATGGCTTCTTGCGCATGGCTGTGCTTTGAATTTTGTCACTATCGTAGAAGGTAACCCTTTTTATGTCTTACAGTTGCCATTTCGAAATTCATGGAATAGCACTATACAGTTCTACTCACGCAATAGCAATGTACTTTCTTTATCTCTTGGATTTAATGGACCAGCAAATTAGATGGACCAGCAGCAAAAAAGATGGATCAGCAGCAAAAAAGATAGGTTTCAACAGCAAATTAGCTGCGATAAATATTTTTGGCAGCAAAAAATATACTTAGCAGCAAATTGGATATTTTAGCAGCAAAAAAGATGGTTAACCAACAGATTTGCTGTTTGAACAGCTGAGATGATATTTAAACTGCAAATTAGATACTTTACCAGCAAGAAAATACAACTGACAGCAGAATTAATGGTCACAGCAGCACAATAGATGATCATAGCAGCACATCACATGAATTCGAAAAACATGACTACATATGAACTGTAATCAGAGTTGTATCTGGGTCTTATTCACCCTCTAGGTCTTGCGGTTACAAAGAATGAAACGAAGGACGATTTTCACTTCTTGTTTTCGTCCATTGCAAAAGGAATCAGCCAGGTGACTCCAGATGATCATGGCGGTTTTGTGCCTTCTCATTTGATCGCTGATGCCGCTCCTGCCATCAGGAACGGATATGCCTCTGCCTTTGGGCGTGAACCGGAAAAAACCATCACATGCTGGGCTCATGTTGTCATGAACGTAGACAAGCATCTTCTGAGAATCAGAGACCAAAGAACCCGTCAAGCTGTACGTGATGACATCAGTCAGCTGCAGCTTTGTCTAGATGAAGATTCATTTCATCATGCAGTTCTTTTGTTCCTGGCCAAATGGGAAGATTCCGACGATCACGGATTGTTGTCTTTCGTGGAGTACTTCAAGGGGTCATGGATCGACCGCAATGACACCTGGTACGAAGGCTACGCTCCGGGAATTCCTTCCACAAACAATGGACTGGAGGCAATAAACCAGACCATCAAACGTCAGAACACATTTCGTGAGAGGCTTGACTTGTCCAGATTCCTAACCCTTGTTGAAAGAGACATTGTCCTGAACTGGTCCAGGGAGAGAGACAACGCTCAGCCTGATCATATCCCAGTGGCCCAAGAACCAGACAGAACCTTGCCCTGCTGGACGGCTGCCTATCAGTGGGCATCTTCAAACGCAAAGTCCATCAAGAGGAACCAGAAAGTGTTCGTGGCCTCGGAGTCGCTTCAGAACATGGACCTGAAGACAGCTGTCAGGATTCAGCAAGACCAGTTCCAGAGAGCCTCTTGGGAATCGTTTGACCAGTACAAGGAGAGCCGGAACTCGGTTTGGAGTCTGACCGTGGAGGACAACAGAATTGACTGCAATTGCCCTGTCTACATGAAGTCCAACATATGTAAACACTCACTTGGCATGGAAATCCGGCTGTCCATTTCTGAACCACCAGCACAGGCAAAGACCGTCCCCCTGGGAGAGAAGCGAAAGAGGGGACGACCTAGGCTGGCAAAACCAGCTCTCATACGTCAGTAGGTCTGGTGTACTTGCTGCTAGCGCTCTGCATGGGCATCCTCTCACATTCCTTTTTTTGGTGGTGGTGCAAGGTGGTGTGTGTGTGTGTGTTGAATTTTTTCAAATAGAGTGAATGCGATTTCATGTTTTTGTCCATTTTCTGTATGAACTTTTTCTTCAATTTGTATTACGATTTTGCTGATTTGTGTCCGTTTTGCTGTTTTTTTTCATCCTCTTTGCTGTTCTCATTTTGCTGGATTTTTCATCTTTTTTACTGTTAAATAAATCTGCTTGGCTGTTCAATTCATCTATTCTGCTGTTGAATTCATCCAATTTGCTGCTTCACATTCGCTGCTCACTCCTTCCTATTTGCTGCTGAAACCATCTATTTTGCTGGTAAACAAATTTTATGCGTTTCTTTATCTCTTGTATCCCATTGTGTTTTAAATGTGCGCCGCAGCACATCAAAATTGGCAGAATATCGTAGCAATGACGAGTAAAAAGAGCAGTGGGCCTACACAGGAGAATTTTGTGGTTGCGTATGTACACAGGCTGCTATCTGCATGCTGTGCCCTGGAACCCTGCTGTCTTCATCAACCGGGTGGCCTTTGATACGCCGCAACACTGTCCTCCCAGTACCGTCTTCCGCCAGGAAAGCTGCGTGTGTGTGCACAGTTCTGCCCCCACCCCTCGTCCTGGTACGCACACTCCCACTTCCTTCTCCTCCTCCTCTTCCTCCTCCTCCTCCTTCCTCCTCCTTCCTCCTCCTCCTCCTTCCTCCTCCTTCCTCCTCCTCCTTCCTCCTCCTCCTTCCTCCTCCTTCCTCCTCCTCCTCCTCCTCCTCCTCCTCCTCCTCCTCCTTCCTCCTTATTCCTCCTCCTTCCTCCTCCTTCCTCCTTCTTCCTCCTCCTTCCTCCTCCTTCCTCCTCCTTCCTCCTCCTTCCTCCTCCTTCCTCCTCCTCCCTCCTCCTCCTCCTCCTTCCTCCTTCCTCCTCCTCCTCCTCCTCCTCCTCCTCCTCCTCCTCCTCCTTCCTCCTCCTTCCTTCCTCCTTCCTTCCTTCCTCCTTCCTTCCTCCTCCTTCTACATGAGCATTTCCACAACAAGTATAATTACTACTCCAAGAGTTTCACTCTACTGCTATTCCTCTGTGTGCGTGCGTGCGTTGATGCGTGTGTTTGTGTATGGTTTGCGTGTGTGTGTGCATATGTATGTATGCACGCGCATGTGCATGTTTATGTGTGATTGTATGTATGTGCCTGTGTCTATGTTTCTTAGTGTGTGTGTGTGCATTCGTATATGTGTAGATGTGCGTTTGCGTGCGTGTGTGTACATGTGTGCGTGTGTTTACGCGTGCCCGCTCGTGTCATTCAGCGTGGCTGAGACTATAGTGAATCTCTGTGTTCAGAATGCGCTCGTGTGTGCGTGTGTGCGTGTGTGAATGTGTGTGCCTTGTCAATCTGCCTCACCTGTCCTTCTGGGTTCCTACCTGCATCACAGTTGTGCATTGGATTGCAGTGTGCGAGCCTCTCTTCGACCTGGACTTCACCCGTGGAGTGCGCAACACGGTGCAGGGCTACCCCATAGGCTATGCGGACACAGTCATGACCGACGCAGGAGTGGCGGTGTTCCGTCCTAGGTCCAACTTGGTCCTGTGGACTTTCAGTCGTCGCTCCTTTGGCACCAGCCTTGCCCTGGAGTGCGCCTTCAAAGACTACCGCGTAAAGAAGCAATCCCAGCAGGTACAGCGTCTAGTTCGGGGGGGGGGGGGGATGAGAGAGAGAGAGAGAGAGAGAGAGAGAGAGAGAGAGAGAGAGAGAGAGAGAGAGAGAGAGAGAGAGAGAGAGAGAGAGAGAGAGAACGAACGAACGAACGAACTTGTTTATTGTGCAGGCCAGCGGCCCATTACAATTGAACAAATCAACACCGATATCAGTGCATTGGCGAGAGAGGTATTCTCGCACATCCTAAGCGTTTCTTCATTCTAAGAAAAATGAATTACTTGTCACCGAATGCACCGCGTCTTCCCGCTGTCTGTGTGCATGGTACAAGTAGGTGGCAATCGCTCTTATCGCTCTAGCATCATTATTTAACATAAGATGTACAAAAGGGTCTGTGCTTTTCCAATCAACATACTGTGCCAAATATCTGCCCTGCAGTTCAGACAAAGCAGGGCAACCCAAAACAAAATGCCGTTCATCTTCAAATACCTCTCGGCAACCAGGACACAAAGTATCGTCGACATTTGAGAAGTACCTTAACTTATGTACAGAAAGATCACTAATACCCATTCGGAAGCGTATGAAGCAATCTCTGAACACTTTCTTATCCAATGCAAATAAATATTCTTCCACACCAAAACTAGTCTTGATTTCTCTATATAGCACAAATCTTTGACTTTCCCTCAACTTGCAAAACCACCGTTCTTTGAACGCCTCAATCATTCGCTCCTTCAGTGCTCTCAAAAAATTCCTTTCATCATGTACTCCCTGTGCTATCCAGATGTGCATCATATCATAGGTAGTTAAAATTCCTTTAATCTTTGTAGCCCAATTCTCACTTCTATCAACGCAAGATAACATTGCTTTATATACAATATGTGGATATCTATTCTCGTCCATTCTGAGAATCTTCAACCAGTACTTTACTGCTTTTATTATGGCATTGATGTACAGAGGGTATCTTCCTGTATCGCCATATACAAAGGTGGTAGGGGTTTTTGAGCTAACATTGAGGAATTGCTTTAACATAAATATATGCACACTTTCGATAACATGGCAAATCATCCAACCCCCAAATTTCACTTCCATACAATAGTATTGGTTGAATTTGCGCATCTACAATTTTATTGAATATCTGTGGGGTAACATGCCCTATTTGTCTAAACAGTCTCATAACTCTCGAAGCTGCAGCTCTTCCTCTGCCCGCCAGGTCCGACAGCATTGTATTTATACCAAGTTTTGTTGACAAAGTAACACCTAAGTACTTGTACGCGGACACAATCTCCAGTTTTTGTCCCTTTAGGAACCACGCCTCGCGTCTCGCAATGTGACCACCCAAGCGAAATGACATAACCTTTGTTTTCTGTGCATTTACCCGTAAACCAAGCCTGTCCGCAGCTGCTTCCATGTTATCTATTTGATTTTGTAGACCAGATACAGTGTCTGATAGCAAAACGACATCGTCAGCAAATAGGAGAACAAAGATTTCGACACCGTTTGCTATCAGCTGGACCCCATGTTTCCCCTTCTCCTTAATATCTTTCACAAAAGACGTCATTAAAAGAGAAAACAGTAATGGGCTTAATTTACACCCTTGTTTCAGACCATCTAAACACTCAAAAAATTCTGACATAGTTTCATCGGATTTCACACAACATTTTAGGTTCACATATAGTGACTTTAACATCCGTATCATTTTTGTGGACATGCCCATTCGTTCAAGAATACTCCACAAGGTAAGTCTCTTTACTGTATCAAATGCCTTGCTAAAATCTACAAATGCCACAAATAATTTTTTTCTCCTTGACAGATATCTCTTCACCAAGCCGTGCAGTACAAACACATGATCAATTGTTGAATAACCTCTTCTGAATCCCGCCTGCTCTTCACCTATGATTTCATTATCATCCACCCAATTCTGTATACGGTTCTTTAAGATGTGTATGAACACTTTGCTGAGATTACTAGTCAAGGATATACCACGATAGTTATTAGGGTCCATGGGCGAGCCTTTTTTATGTAGCGGGACAATAATAGACTCTGCCCACTGCCTCGGGAACGAGCCTGCACAGAAAATGGCATTAAACAGTTTGTACAGGTAAGGGGTTAGAACACCTGAGGTACTCTTAATCATAATTCCAAGGATATTGTCTGTACCTGCCGCTTTTCCCGTTTTCAGTTGATTAATTGCCTCTGTTGTTTCCAAAAGAGTAATGTTTGCATCTAGCAAATCTGAGTTTCGTTCCGTAATGTTGTCACCTGAAGACTGTATGGTTGTACCCTCTGTGCCTGGTAACTCAAGTGGGGCTTGAAACACTTCCTGAAAATGTCGTACCCATGCCTCACAAGGAATGCCTGAAGATATCTTACTTTTGTTGCACAAGGATCGTACCTGCTTCCAAAACAGCTGTGTATCCATTACATTATCAGTTAAGTTCGTTGTTATTATTTGCCTGTATTCATTCTTCTTTTGTTCTAATAGTTTCTTGTATCGTTTCCTGCTTTTTAAAAACAAGACCCTATCCAACTGAGAATGTGTTCTAAGATAATTCCGTAGACATTTTCTAGTTTCTTTCCTGCATTGAAAACATTCAGCATCAAACCATCTGCGCTTATTCCTATTTGCAGTCCTGAAAGTTTTCTTCATGAAATCCGCTGCACTCACTATTGATTCTGAAATGATTCTGGTGGCAGCATCTACATCAACTATACTTTCTTCCAGCAATTCATTCACTCCAGACTCTGCAAGGCCTTCCCCGACCATATTGACATAGTCATCTACTAAATGACCATTCCAAATTATTTTGGTTTGTACACTCACTTTCTCTGTCTCTATTTCCTGTGACACCGGTTGACTACCCATGGTCAATTCAAGTTTCATATGAGGAGACAGTACAGTTTCACGCACATTCAGTGATCTACACAACGGAAGAACATCCTCTGTGGCTATGATGTAATCTATCACGCTACTACCCTTTGAGCCCACATAAGTATATCTACGGGAACTTTCCTCATCTATCAACCCATTCAATATGGTCAGGTCAAAAGCAACACAAAGTGACAGTAGACTATGCCCAAATCCATTGACAATTCCATCATCTGAAACTCGTGCTTCCTCCGCCACATTTCCCAGCGTATCTCCCACACTATAATTGAGCAGATTACATGTTCCAGTCCTCGCATTAAAGTCACCGCAGAGCAATACAGAAACATCTTCATGCTTGTCTAACATATCGTTAATGCAGCTTTCTAAATAGAATATACCATTTGATTCATCCATACTATCATAATACGGAGACGCCAAAGGTGGCACATATACACAGAACAGAAGCACGTCTCTAACGGTGTGCAACAAGATCTTACTCACTCTGAACACGATGAAATCATAGTTACATTTCAGTCTGACAATATACTTCTCCAAATCTTTAAGCACAAGGCACAGGATACCGCCCGATCTACGACCGCGTGAAGATAATTTTTTTGCAGGCAAAATGTGTAATGAGAAATCCTGAAAGGCATCTCTAAGATCTATATATTCTACGAAAGTCTCGCAGAGATGAACGAAGGAAAACGACTGTAAATACTGGACGAAGTCTGGGTCATCGAACTTACTTAATATTCCCTCAGTGTTCCATGAAAGTAAACGAAAGTTTTTTGGTAACTCAGCGTCTGGGTTGTTACCTTCATTACAGTGGGTAGATGACTGGGCCGGGCCGTGTCCCTACGTGTCTGCTCCGCTCCTCGCCCTCACGACGGAGCGAGTGAGCGGCCTTGTGTTGACAGGCTGCCTTCGTTGTTCTTTGTGGAGCTTGCCGCCTTTAAAGTAGGCAAAATAGCCCTCCTGTCTGGCCTGGCTGAGCTCCTCGCGTTGTCGGGCAGTAAGATCACTGGCCACCCCGATGCCCCTCTCTCGTAGCTCCCGTCTCCTCTGAAGAATACACATCTTGTCCGATGATCTGACCAGTCGAGCGATCAGTGGCCTCGTTTTGCCTGCTGCAGGCCGCCCCACACGATGTGCTCGCACAATATCCCTTTCCTGCAGTGGCTTGGGGAGCACGTCCTTGACCACTGTTAGCACCTTCTGCACGGACTGTTCGTAGCTCTCGCCCTCTTCTGACTCCTCGACACCGTACAGCAGAATATTGTCCCTTCGATCTCTGATTTCTTGCTGTTCCACACGTTCGGTCAGTTCACCCATCAGAAATTCTAGCCCATCCTGTCTTTCCTCTACCCTGTCTAGCTGCTCAATCTGCCTATCTATCCTTTCTCCAATATTCACCACATTCTTCTCAATTTCAGTCACTTTCTCAGCCAATCCCCTGAAGTCTTCTCTAATTTTTTTCATTTCCCTCTCCAAATTCTCTGAAAGTTTCTTTGCCAAGGATGATTCCAAATCAGACAGCATCACCAGCATTTCTTCTCTCTCAATTGGGCCTGGATTTAAATTTATGTCCCATGCCCTCAACATAATTCCTGTCCTGTCAAAATCATAGCCACTCCACATTGCCTCATTCACACACACAGAAGTAGTGTGCTCACCTTTCATGGCTGAGATCAAGCCCTGCGCGCAGTTCGATGCCGCCATGCCCTGCAGGCAGCAAACTGATCCCACCACAGTACAGAGAACAACCATGCGCGTCAGGAGAAAAACGGTGAATTCCGTTCCAGGGTCGTATCTTGATTCTGGGTTGTATCGTACCCTTTTCTGCGACCGATTTTTTGTCATGGCCCTCGCAATATACCGTCCTATGCGGCTTCTGTACTGCTCTAGGCTCACCCCCATGGCGGCCTCAGTGTGAGTACCGCTCACGATCACACCACCAGCGCGTATCACACAATAAAACTGTCAAAATACGAAATCCACAACCACCAAAAACTGTCAGACAGGTCACTCACTTTAACACTGTGGCCTTATGTGTCCCAGACGACGAAAAACGGCCTGAAAACAACCTCCTGCCAGAACAAGATCCATCGAACGCAAGAGCCACTCGGAACACGTCCGCTCTCAACCGCAGCACATACAGAACTGAGAGAGAGAGAGAGAGAGAGAGAGAGAGAGAGAGAGAGAGAGAGAGAGAGAGAGAGAGAGAGAGAGAGAGAGAGAGAGACGTTTGAGTTGACGTTTTATTGACTTTAGGCCGACCGCTCTTTTCAATTCATAAACTGACAAAGTCACCTATGTGATGGACAATTACCAACAGTGTTCAACTGAGTTGGGAAGGACATTTTCTCTTCTCGAAGTTTTGAAGCTTAGCACACATACGTGGCCACATCTCTTACTTGTGTTGTAGTAGATGAATTCATTAGTTGCGCACATGCACGATGCGTTCCTGTGTAAAAATGTTTTCGAAGATATTTCACTCTTAGGCTTGCGTAGATGGTACCCTTTATCAAAACATGTTCTTAATTTTCGCTTTCATGGCAATAAAAGTACATTGTACTTTCATTAGTCAGATTGTAACGATGCCTGTTATACTCCAGATAGTTCATACCGTATCTAAATCTCACAAAGACGTTGCGAAAATTCCTATTTGTTATTGCGTTAAGATGCTCTTCCAATCCAAGGGTGGTTTTGAAGGAAGAGTACCTATAGTATCTTTCACTCGTATTATTATTATTATTATTATTATTATTATTATTATTATTATTATTATTATTATTATTATTATTATTATTATTATGCCAATATTCGTTGAGACAATCCCTAAGCCTTTTTTTAAAGCTTGCAAAAACGCATTTTTGTCGCCTACACTACCTGTACAGACCAGATCGCAACACTACGTATCATCCTGGAGCAGTCTCTTCAGTGGAACTCACCCCTGTACGTCAATTTTATTGAATACGAGAAGGTTTTTGACAGCGTGGACAGGGCATCACTTTGGAGGCTGCTAAGACAATACGGGGTCCCCGAGAAAATCACCAGCATCATCAGAAACTCTTACGAGGGACTTTCATGCCAAGTAGTCTATGGAGGTCAACTCACAGAGGCATTCCAGGTACAGACAGGAGTGAGACAAGGCTGTTTGTTGTCGCCGTTTTTGTTCCTGCTGGCCATCGACTGGATCATGAAAACATCCACAGCAGGAAAGCGAAACGGCATCCAATGGACGCTGTGGTCACAACCTGAAGACCTCGATTTTGCGGATGACCTGGCCCTTCTCTCCCACACCCAGCAGCAGATGCAGGAAATGACCAGCATTGTGGCAGACAACTCTACTCACCTGGGCCTCAACATCCACAAAGGGAAGAGCAAGCTCCTGAAAGTCAACTCTACCAACACATCGTCCATCACACTGAATGGCGAAGCGCTAGAAGAAGTGGACGACTTCACCTACCTTGGCAGCATTGTCAACAAGCAGGGTGGAACCGACGCAGATGTGAAGGCAAGAACTGGAAAAGCCAGGATAGCCTTCCTTCAACTGAAAAACATTTGGAGTTCAAGAGACCTGTCCATCAAAACAAAGATCAGGGGCGGGTTTCAAAATAGGTAGTCGATCTTGGTCGCAAGATCTTGCTTCGCAGTAAGAGCTAGCTAAAAAAGAAACTACCCAACGTGACGAAGTAATGCGCATGCGTAGACGTCACGACAAGAGGTGAACTGGCCACATTTCAATGGCCGACGTGTTGCCGGTTCATTCAGAAAACGCTCTATTTCGAGATACTAGCAACCCATCCAAAAAAATAGAAGCCATGCACAGCATTAATTTATCAAAGGTGTATGTTGAATGCATTAATAGATCGTGAAACCTCCTACAGTTTACACATCGAATGCAGGTCAACGCATCCACGACGAACTTTTGTCTCGAATCTTAAAAGCTAGGCACCTCTCAAGCTGCCTCGCTCAATCTACGCTCGTCTACGATTGGCTCGATAGCAAGCAAAGAATGAAACTGCCCATTCGGCGAGATCTACGTAGATCTACCGAGATCTTCGCATTTTGAAACCCGCCCCTGGCAGGATTTTCAACACCAATGTTAAGTCTGTTCTGCTCTACGGCGCCAAAACATGGAGGACCACTGTAACCACCAACAAGAAGATCCAGACATTCATCAACACATGTCTGCGCCGCATTCTACAGATACGATGGCCTGAAAAGATCAGCAACGAGGAGCTCTGGCAACGCACAAACCAACAATCAGCAGACCAAGAGATCATTCAAAGGCGCTGGAGATGGTTAGGGCACACATTACGCATACCGGTCTCAAACACCACCAGACAGTCCCTTTCATGGAACCCACAAGGGAAGAGAAAGAGAGATAGACCTCGAAACAGTTGGCGCCGAGACCTGGACGCCAATGTCAAGAGAACAGGTCACTCCTGGGGACAGTTGGAAAAGATTGCTCAGGACCGGGAGGTCTGGAGAACCCTTGTTTGCGGCCTATGCCCCAGGAGGGGCCAAAAGCGTAAGTAAGTATATAGTACACTACCAGACAACCAAACTTTGGCAAATCAAAATTTAGACAAGCAGTTTTCTATGAGAAATGCCCATTTCCTAGAGCTGGGAACCGAGGACCGCGCGCGAGAGAGAGAGAGAGCGTCAGCTGTCCTGCTTCTCTGGAAGTCCCCCATTGGATAAGAACTGACCCACCGCGCCTCCCTACTCGATTCGTAAGAGGCGATTCATTCGGGAAATCGTGACTTGATTAGCGCTAACTCTAAACTATTCTTGTGATTGTTGTGCTTAATGGCCTTATATAGCCTACAAAGGATGACAGTCCCTAAAATTCACACCATCCATCCAAGTTCTCTGGAAGTTTCTTGTCCCCGGGGGCAAGAACCCGTGCACGGGGGCGGGTTTTTGCTGCGTAGACCTTGGTCTCCGCGTGAAGTCCGTAACATTTTCTGTGAATTCCCGCAGAGTTTTAGCTCCACACGTACTAAGGTGTTGACAGTGTTTTTCTGTGCAGGTGCTCGTGACCAACTGCTACACGTACTAAGGTGTTGACGGTCTTTTTCTGTGCAGGTGCTCGTGACCAACTGCTACACGTACGAGCCGCTGTTCCATCCCTCGCTCCTGGTGTTGCTGGACAATCGCTTTCGCTTTGGTCCCAATGGAGACGAGAGTCTTCTTCGAGTGCTGGTCCGCACCACCTGGTTCCCCTACGGCCTGGAAGTCAGCGTGCCTTACAAGGTGATCTGGCAGAAGGACTGACGTGAGAGTAGAGGAGGAGAGTGTGTCGGTTTGCTTGGAGAAATCGCGCAGCTGTGCTGCTGCTGCTGCTAATGATGATAATGATGACAATGACGATGATGATTGTGCTGGCGGCGGCGGTCGTGATGATGGTGGCGGTGGCGGTGGTGGTGGTGATGATGGTGGTGGTGGTGGTGGTGGTGGTGGTGGTGGTGGTGGCGGTGATGGTGGCGGTGGCGGTGGTGGTGGTGATGATAATAATGATTCCTGTTGTGCCACTTGTGCCGCTTCTATTCGTGCTGCTTCAGCTGGTGTTGCACGGTGGCAAGGTCACGCGTCGAGAAATGGAGTATTCATGATTACACGCAAGCTGATGCGCGTGCGTGTGGCGATATTCTTGATTGTTAAAATTGTATGAATTTTTTTTCAAGAGGGTAGGCCTACGTATTTTTTCATTATGAAGAGTATTTTGAGTTATATGCAGGATATCTGTATACATCAATACTTTGGTAACTCCACGAGTCGTGCGCATTAATTTTTTTGCGAGTCGCATACTCTATCCAAACCAGGACACGTGTGGCAAGGGCACTGAAGTCCACAGTATGACTAATGACCGGCTCAATGGGTGAGGAGCAGCACAGTGAGCAAAAGACACTGAGCTAAATACCATTTCTAGAACTCTCTCAGTAGCCAGAGACAGCTGGTGAGGGGGAAGACTCCTAGCAGTATTCTCTATGCACGCGGTATTCGTGGTCGTCTTATACAAGTTATAGTTTTGCTCAGTCCTCCTTGCAAGCCGGGATCAAGGTTGGGAACGAACGCATGTCACACTTTGGGCGTGTCTTCTTGTCTTCACGCCACCTTTGGGTGTCCATAATTGTCAAGATGCCGAGTGTACAAGTTTTCTGCTGGTGTCTCCTGGGTCGTCGAGCATTCGTCTGGATGCAGGAGGAAGCGGCCCTTTGAATTTCGACCCTGAAGGAGCTATTGAGGGTCTTTTGTTGTTCGCAACGTTTTGAAGAGAAGTCAACGTAAGTGGACTCATTGTGAATGAGAATAGTTGTTTTCTTACATCATTTGTCAAATGGTTAGATATGTGGAATCTATACCTCCTATTTTTTGATCGACTGTTCTGCCGAGTTGGATATTTGTAACTGCGAAGTGTATTATTGCTGAAAATTGTTTATTTTTAAATGTTGGCTCGTCGTCTTTGCTTACGACACACCTTATTCGTTTAAAGTTATGTTTGTTTGTTTGTTTTTTATAGCTTAGAATTGCCTTGTAATATTCTAATATATTGACCTTTGTGGTTTCTCCTTTGTTCCATCTGAAAAGTTATGTCCTTTTTATCAATTTAGTTTTTTGTACCCGATTTGGGGCGTATTATCGAGGTCTCACTTCTACGCAATGCGCATACTGTCTTGCAGCGCCACTTCGTACTGCTGCTGCCTGGGCCGCTGTTGCTATTGCTGCCGCTGCTTCTCTTTCTCCTGCTGCTGCTGCTGCTGCTGCTGCTGCTGCTACTACTAATGCATCGCGTGCTGCTGCATGCTGCCGCTTGTTGTTTTACTACTGCTGCTTGTTGCTGCTGCTTGTTGTTACTACTGCTGCTGACTGTCGCTGCAATATCAGCTGCTTTTGGCTGCTTCTTCTGCTGCGTGCTGCCACTTGTTGATACTGCTGCTGCAGCAGGAAAGGGCGATGTGGAGGACGTTGGCATTGACGATGCTCTTGTCACTGCAGGCGGGACAGATCAACACCATGAGGGTGCAGTATTTCGGAAGCGCACTGGAAGTGTCTGTGCGCTACGCCAATGGGGAAACTCGATACGCCCGAGACAACCTGTTTGGTATGTACAGCCTGCCCGCCTGTCCTACAAGACATGAGTTGTCCAACTCAAGACTACGTCTCCGTCGTGTGTGAATGTGTGGGCCCGCGCGCCTGTGTATGCCTTTGTGTGCATGTGTGTGAATGCATGTTTCTCTGGCAAACATGATCATGCAATATTTGCTCTCCTGAAAATTGCTTCAAAATGTTCCATCACTGTATGAGAGAGCTGAATGAATGTATGTATATTCAGAGTCCTGTGTAGTGGCCCCGTGTAGGACTGCAGCCACAGGAGACGCTGCTCTGTGACCCGGCGATCGCCCTGGAAGCTTGCTGTTTTGCATGGTCCTTTGGGACTGCAGAAGACCCATGATGATGTAGTGGATGTTTGGAACCAAAATTTTCCACACTTACTGAATCTCAATGGGTAGTTTTGGTGGCCCTAGTTAGTTTCTTTGGTTGGTTAGGGCCGATCCTGTTTGAGCGTCGACAGGGAAACCATCTGGAAGTTAATGCAGCACTATGGAATCCCGCAAAAGCTCATAAGCATCACCCAGCAGCTTTATGAGGACTCATCTTGCCAGATTATTCACAACGGGAAGCTGACTGACTCCTTCGCAGTGAAGACAGGAGTGAGACAGGGTTGTATGCTCTCGCCGACAATTTTCCTGATCCTCATAGACTGGATCATGAGAAGAACCACAGAGGGCAGCAGCACTGGCATCCAGTAGACCTTCACCAAACATTTAGAGGACCTGGATTTTGCGGACGACGTCGGCCTCCTGTCCCACAAACAGCAGCGTGCACAGTCCAAGCTAACCCGACTAGCGGAGGAGGCAGGAAAGACCGGCCTGAAAATCGACACCAAGAAGACAGAGGTGATGCGTATGAACAACCGACGACATCAGCCACTACAACTACAGGGAGAAGACCTAGTGGAAACTGACCACTTTGTCTACTTAGGAAGCGTGGTCAACATTGATGGCGGCGCAGAAGACGACGTTAAGAGCAGGATTAACAAGGCAAGGGTAGCGTTCAACACTCTGCGTCCCATCTGGATCTCCAAGGCCTTATCCCAGCGCAGCAAAGTTCGCATCTTCAACACTAATGTGAAAGCAGTCCTCCTCTATGGGTCCGAAACATGGCTGGTAACCAACACCATCACCAACAAGGTAGAGACTTTTGTCAATAACTGCTTGCGCCACATCCTCAACATCAGGTGGCCTGAGAAGATCTCCAACACAGACCTATGGAAGAAACCAACCAGAACCCCATCAGTCAGGACATCAAGAAAAGGAAATGGGGGTGGATAGGTCACACACTGCGCAAACCAGCCGACAACGTCACAAGGCAAGCACTTGACTGGAACCCACAGGGAGAAAGAAAAGTGGGACGGCCCAAACAGTCGTGGAGAAGGTCTGTCGAGAACGAAGTGAAGGACGCCGGAATGACGTGGATTCAGCTGAGGAAAACAGCCCAGAACAGAGTGCGTTGGCGAGGTGTTGTTGCGGCCCTATGCTCCACCGGGAGTCTACAGGAATAAGTCAAGTAAGTCAAGTGGTTGAGCGACTAGAGTAGGCTCTAATCATCCAGCAGCCAAGGATTCCATTGAATGAGGGGGACATCGAGCGGCTTCAGGCCTATGTTGTAATCCAACTCATAACTCCATCATCCACCACACTTGAAGTACTTATGAGAGCTACTTTGCGTATCAGATGGCCAGAAAGAATCTCCAACAAAGAACTCTGGCAACGTACCAGGCAGGAGCCGATCGTCAAAGCCATCCAAAGAAGGAAATGGAAGTGGATCGGGCACACCCTGCGCAGAAACGATACCAGCATTCCACGCCACGCCTTGGACTGGAACCCCCAGGGTAAACGGAAGCGTGGTAGACCAGCACTGACCTGGAAAAGAACCCTACAGGCAGAGCTGAGGACAGTCCTGATGACCTGGGGAGAGGCGAAGAGGGCAGCCCAAGACAGAGGTGGAGACTTGCAGTGAAGGCCCTATGCTCCGACCGGAGCGAAGAGGACTAAGTAAGTCTATTCCTGTTTTGAAAAAGTCTTTGTGGTGTAGTGTGTGAGATATTCATAACGGAAACGTGGAAGAGGTGTGGTGCGTTGCAGCGTCATGCAGCACAATGCTTTAGTCATGACATTGCTTTCATGAACGGAGTCCTGTATCTTTGCATCTGATTTTATGAGCTTGGGGTAGTTGCATTGTTTCTGGAGAGGGGCATGCCGCCGCGTGGAGGAGGAAGTGAAAAAAATGGTAGATGAGTGGGACGGATGAAGGAGGGAGGGAGTTTTACCGCCTATCAGCCTTTGTAGGCTATGTAAGGCCATTAACCACGGAATCAATGAAATTGTCTAGAGTGAGCATAGGTCAAGTCACGATGTCCCTACTTATTCGCCTCTTACGAATCGTGTAGGGAGACGCGGTGGGTCTATTCTCACCACCAACCCACAAGGGAATCCGAGTTGGGTAATGGGGAGTTGGATGAGAAAAAAATTGTGTAAGTCTGCTATTGTATGCTTTCTGTTTTCTTGCATTTGAGGGGGGGGGGTGTTAATATTTGTGTTAATATCTAAATATGGAGAATGACNNNGGACGCCCCAGCCACAGGACAGTTACCACCTGCTATCAAGACCGCAGCAGGTTGTCATCTTCCGCCTGAGAACTGGACATAACAAACTGAACCAGCATCTTCACAAAAAGATGCATGTTGTGCCCTCCCCTATGTGTCCTTGTGGAGAGGCAGAACAGGACACGGCCCACATCCTACAGGACTGCGGGAGCCTCCGGTTGCTGAGGGCAGAGATTTGGCCAACGCCGGAGTCCTTGCACAACAAACTGTACGGGCCGCTGGATGCGCTGCAGAGGACTACTGATTATATTTCAAGATCTGGACTCCAAGTGTGATCGGCGATCGAGAAGAAGAAGACAGGGCACATTTCTCATTTCGACTGATTGCTCGATTTGTTGATCGGTAAATAATGTTATTGATCGATTGATTATTCAACTGATCCTTCTCTCCGTGTGTCATTTACTTGTACTTATTTATTTGTTTATTTATTTAAACATGCAAAATTCTGTATCCCGCCTGTGTACAGGTTCTGTCCTGCCTGGGGCGGAGGCCTTGAGACTTGGAAGCTGTCCTGGCCATTCAATGGGCTTTTTTGGAGAAATTCACAAGGTAAGATGCCAAGACTTATCTAGTGTGTGTCTGCATTCTTGTCTGCCGGAGTTGTGCTCATTTATTGGGATAGTGTTCGTGCGTGCGCGCGCGCGCGCGTGCGTGTGTGTGTGTGTGTGTGTGTGTGTGTGTGTGTGTGTGTGAGAGAGAGAGAGAGAGAGAGAGAGAGAGAGAGAGAGAGAGAGAGAGAGAGAGAGAGAGAGAGTTTGCGTTTATTTTTCTGCTTTATCCCACAAGAACAAGCTTTCATAGTAACTTCATCCAGTAGCTTAATACTTTGAGCGTAAATTCTTTTATTTTTATTTTCTTTCTTCTTCCTGTCAATTTCTTCTACTCCTCCACCACATCTTCCCATAGGTTATAATGATAAAGCATTTCACTGACATGTCTCGTTCTCCTTTTCCCCTTCCAGTTCAAATTCTACCCATGTCGACCAGCCTGGAACTTCTAAAGCAGTGACGTCACCTTATGGCTTTGCCCTCTCTCCAAGAAGGAACGTGTTATGTGGGAATTCCGAGGTCACAGATGGACAGGAAATGATGTCAGTACTAAATTATGCACCTAGCTCTCTTCCTGACGGAAGTGCCAGACATCATGTGTGAAACCCTCATCTCAACTTCCGGTCTCTCCTGGGGATTAATTTGTCCTATGTAAACTCCGATGTCACTTGGGTACAGAAATAAATATCTACTATTAGATGTAGATTCTGAGATGTAGAAGTGTAAATGTGGATTCATGTGGAGATTTTCATGGTGTTGATGGTCAGACTTCTTTAGAGTTTACCCCTAGTCATTGGGCTGCACTAGCACCATTGTTGTGCAATCTCCACGCCCAAGATGAAATGCAGACAACCGCACTAAAGCTGTCTTCCTATCTACATTGGTTCTCACGATTGTGCTGCTTACACGGATGCATAGACCACAGGCACCCGATATTTTTTGGGTCTAATGGAGGCAACTCTGGTATGTTTCTCAAAAGACTTTTAATTTTCTTTACAAATTTCACAATTTTCTTCAAAATGACCAAGTTTCATAAAAGTTTGTAATTTTTCACTTTATTCAACTGCTATAGCATAACAAATAAATGCAGATGAATTAAATATTCATACTGGAGTTGGCCCCAATATCCTGCAGCCAGGGATTCTGGCCGATGATGGATGGATGGATGGATAGTGTGCCATGATAAGGTCCATAAGTTTGGTCCCAATTTTTTTGTCCATTTGAAACTTTGCAAAGAAATTGCTGTGTAATAGCTGCTATGCATTCAAACTATTCATGGCTTTTCTCCATTGTCCTCTAGCCCTACTGAATTTTCTGCAGATTTCCATTCACTGCTAATTAAGATTTATACTCCTTATCTTCTTAACCTTATGGTGGGGAATGAATGAATGAAGTTTTATGGCCTATCAGCCTTTGTAGCCATTGATCACAAAATCAATTAAACCCTATTTATTCATCTCTTACAAATCGCATAGGGAGACCCCAACTTATCCCCAGCCCACAGGGGGTTCATGGTGGAGAAAAAAGAAGAAAGTTGCTGTATTGTGTACACATATGCTCTTCAAAGAAAATCCTTCAAAATGTCTAGACAATTATTTTCATGACAGAATGTAACTCCAATACAATAAATCTTGCATACACATATTTGGGCATATGTACACACATACAAGTACACAGGCATGCACACTCTAAGAGCCAATGCCTTTTGTCTTGATAATTCATTTTGGGGGAAGAAACCTAATTACTGCAGTTTCCTTCAACATTGCATATTCCTCTGTGAAACATAATATTACATATGATATTATGAAGTTCTATATATTTTTGAACTAGTACTAATGCCAGACAGTAGTAATTCATCAGAAGTATTGCTACTTATTGCAAGTGGGCTTGTCTTCACAAAATATCTGGCACACAAACTTATTTGCCAAATTTGTTTTCTCCTGACTCAACACCATGCATCCTGCTTCAAAATTGGGGTTGGTTCCAAGTTTTCTGTAGTTGATGACAGTGTTAGTTTCTAATACTGTGGAACAGAATTGAGAATTTTTGACAACTTTGAAATGGGTCTGTACATTTGTCTGCCCTGACATGAATGTTATTACCTATATTTATCCAGATATCAAAATTTCGATTTGTGGTATCAGGAAAAAAATGGCACCAGAAATTGAATCTTTGATGTCACAACTTTGTACAGCATATTATCTTCGTCAAAAACTTACGCTATCATTAGAACATGTAAAATCATGAGATCATTACAGATGTATGCATACCTTCATCTTTATGTGATAACAAAGAACTATTTTGTTGATGCCCAAGGATGAAGATGAGACCAACTGCAACAATTTGTGAACATTGTCTGCCAAATGTAAACCCTTACTGGGGGTCAGGTCTGGGGCAAGTCCGCTTGTGGCAGAGCATGTCATGAGTGATGGGAGGTAGAGATTGTCTAATCTTGTCTCTGTTGCAATTGGTTTTGAAGCAGTGTTTGCTTTCACTCTCTGGAGGAAGGGTTTGTGCATGCCCATACAAGTGGCTGGAGTGGAGGTCATGAACTTTTCCCCTTAGAGTGGGTTAAGCAATCAGTTATAATAAAGATGCCATGGTAAGGATTACATTTTTCTCATGGTGATATTCAATGACTACGAATGTGGAAAAATACATTCTTTCTAAATGTAAGTTCAATCATTAAGAAACAGTATAGAGAATCACAAAATTTATCTTTCAGTCAGTTTTTTATTCCCAACACTTCATCCCCTTTAATGAATACCTTTTCTTTGTTTGCTCTTTGTCAAATTTCCTTTTGGATCCCTCCAACCTTGGACTATCTGCACTTTCTTTCAGTTCCAGCCATCCTGCATCCATTTTTGCATCCCAGCGTTTTCCACACCATGTCTACCCCTACCCACCTCTGTCCCATCCATCATCTTGTGTGTTCTATCTGCATCTCAAACCACCCCATGTACCTCTCTTCTTTCTTGATCATTAGCCTTCATCTCTGTGCCCCCTCAACTGTGTGTTTTCAACCATTACCTTTTTTGAATATACACATTAGAAGTTACATAATAGTTCTCTTGCATGCTTAGTTTTCTATAAGCTTTTGCAGCAAAAAAAAAAAAAAAAAAATTTAATTCCTTTTATGAGTGAGTAGATTTTTCATTTTGCAAACGTTTGGAACATAAATCAGTTATCCATGATCTTTCTTGTCATTTTCACCCAAGCTGGCAGAAAAGGAATTTGCCAGTATGTGGCAGTCCAGCTTTACACTATATGATGAGTTCATGAAGTGATGTCCACAATTAGATCATCTAGAGAAGCCTAAGCCTTGTTCAGGAGGCTCAGCGATTCACAGCGCTGCTCAGCGCTGCACAGCGCTTGCGCCGTGAAACGGCTTGTTCAGGACGCGCAGCGCTGCAAAGCGCTGCATGTGATTCGGCGCTTTGCAGCGCTGCGCATCCTGAACAAGCCGTTTCACTGCACAAGCGCTGTGCAGCGCTGTGAATTGCTGAGCCTCCTGAACAAGGCTCCAGACTCCTGGGTCAAACTATTTATGAAAAAGTATCTGTGTCATAGGGCTCTTTACAAGGTGGTTGCAGGCAGATATGCTCAAGTTTATCAAGCAGCTACACAACAAGATGGATTTAATAACTAGCATTCCTATCAGGCAAGAATTGTACAAATTGGGGTGACCTGAAAAAAAAAAAATCCTTGTCACATATCTGTCTCTCCCACTTTATTTTTCATGACAATTTATACAAACAGTATATGCCAAGCAGATTTTACCATATACAGAGCTCTCAATATTGAATGACCCAGTTCTAGCTGGGAAGAACCTCCATGCAATATCATACAGATGCTGAGCCTACACTACAGGTCAACTGCTTTTCAGCAGGTCTCAGCCTTCTGGATACAAAATCTCAGGATCTATCATCACAAAGAATGCACGACTCTCCTGTACTGTCCAAAAAGCAAGACATCACAGGTGATATGAATTTCAAAAGAGAACCAGAGCCATGATCTCAATAAAATACTTTCTAGCACAGATCATGGCAAGTTCAGCAAAATCAAATCACAACATTTCTTCACAGAAGACAAGAGACCTAGCTGAGCAGATATAGTTTACATTTAGAGACCAATACTGTTAACTACCAGGGTTAAATAAACCGAAAAGTTTTCACATGGGAGAACTGCAGGCTTTAGATGTGCCCAGTTCTGACAGCATCAATTCACTTGTGACTACTTCAGACTTGGCATACAACTATACAGACACAAGCAGTCTAGGCATAAAGTATATCTGGAGTATGAAAAAGAGAGACTATTAAAAAAAATCAAACATATATTACCATCGACACAAAAGTGAATGTCTGATGATGTAAATGGAGATAGATTTTTTAAAAAGACCTCTCCAAACTTCCAACAGTTCATTCAAAAACAATATCCTCAAAAGGGCTAACTAGTGACAGACACACATTAACCATGATACTACAGAGGTGTTCTTAGTTGATTTGTGGTGGTGTAAAGCTGAACTATCATCTAGTTTTGAGTGTCTAAATTGTGTCAGGACAGGCACAGCCTTTACAAGCACCCTTGCAGTCAATGGACCATGGTGCATTAACTGGGCATTGATGTACAACACCATCCCAGGATTACCTTTGCAGCCTTCTGCAAGTCCCCTTGGATTCAAAGTGACTCTCAATGCCCACTAAACTTCCTTTTTTAGTGGTGAAGAGAGTCACAAAAAATCAAAGATACACTTACAACTTTGATATGCATACCAGTATATACTTAAAACAAAAGAACATGGGGGGAAAACAACACAAGAGCTTCCATGCCTCATGTACAGACCACAGACTCCCATGAAGCAAAGTTTATCGACCTACAAAGCAACCAGACTTCAATTGTGATCAAGGAAAGGAAGGCCAGCAGTTATTGCAGGTTCACAGACCAAGTTATGCTCACTTACATCTATTGTGTTATCTGAAGTAGAAAAAACCTCCACCTTCAGGGATGAGTGCAAGCAAGAGACTTAGAATTCATCTCTGTCGATTAGAACTGTACAGTTTAGAAAAAGACAAAGTAGGATGATGCTAGATCACCCATCACCACTACCATCACCATCGTTATCTTGAAGATGCATGACGAAAAGTAAATGGTTGGAAGCTTAAAAAACTTCCAGGAAATAATTAAAAGCATTGTCAACAACAGTTCTACACTCAAAAGGTGACAATGCTATGTTGCAGACCACAAAACATCCTGATTCATACGTCTATTCCCTTTATTCACAGCTTTGGTAGGTAAAGGGGGAGTGGCTGGCTTGTGCACATTGCTTCACGAAGACTTAAGTGGTCATCATAGGCTATGGTTGCTATAAACAGCAAGCCACAGAACATGCCTCTTCATTCTCAATAATAGGTAAAGTCAATCTCCATATGGCAGGATTCTTCCTGACTGCTGCTGCTGTCAAAAGAACTCTCAACAGGTGAGTCTTCTAAACAAAGGGAGTTACTGTGAGCCAAAGTCACTTCAGCCATGTCTCTCTCTGTAGATAGATCACTGGGCAAACTGCCATGATAGCAGACGGCATTAGAGCTTAGCCTGCTTGCTTTTCTTGGGGGAGACTGTATCCAGGCAGGCCAAGGAGCCTTCCGTTTATAGCTGGCCTGAAGTTTTCTCCCACCCCGCCTTCTTTGAAAGGCTCCCCTGGTCCTAGCCGAGGAGATGCTGTGCTGGGTCTGCTGGTCACTAGACTGCAAAGCTGTGAATGACACATGCTTTGAATCATTCATGACTTCCTCAACTGATTGATCAGAGCTTCCTGTGTCGGAGATCGAACATGTGTCATGTTGCCAGTCTGAGCTACGGCATTCAGTGGGAGGTGGTGGGTGGTAATTGTGAGTGGCAGTAGCACTTTTAGGAGACTCCCCTACATCATGACCGACTCTATGTCCCTGGGAAGGAGGTGTCCAGGCATCACATGAGCTAAAGCAATGATTGGGAAAGAAATCTGAGGGATGGTGGCCTGTTGCTGCAGGAGCTCGACCTCTGCACTTAGAGCTGACAGATTCTCTCCTGCAGGACCTATGTCTGAAACTCTGACCAGAGTGGAAGGGGCGGACAGAGGTGTGGTGAAACTGAGTAGGGTACACATCATCATCAAGGCTATTACTGTCAGACCTCAAGCAGGAGCAAAAGCAACGGCGAATGAAAGCTTGGGAGAGGCGACTTCTGCTGGAGAGTCTGTGTGTGTGGCTGGTGCAGGAGGGTCTTCTGCAAGTGGCTCTAAAGCACTGGGAGGGTGACGTCTCACACGATGTAGAGGCTGGTGATGGTTCAGTTGAGTCTGGGGATGAGGAGCAAAAGGTCAACTCAGGAGCCTACGCTTCGAGGGAAGCGTTGGCCTGGTCGACCAGTTGCTGCACCCCATTGATGGTCTTGGAAGTGAGGATGCCATCCTCCTCCACACTTATTGTCTCGATTCCATTCTCCACCACCCTGCCAAAAAACAAATTAAGCATCCATAAATCATGACACCTGATTATTTTCAATTCATCAGCCTACTTCTTGACATGGAACCTTCAAGAATACTATAAATTCGTTGAGAATACTACAGTTATTTTTTTACATATCAACTATTATAGCCTATGCATTACAGCCAATAGAAATGCACTCAAGCACAATCTCTAGCCAAACCACTCCATATTTCAATAATTGGGACTCCTACCTGTGGGTCCAATGACCAATTCCAGTAGCTCAGCCAGGGACGACCCAAAGCAGTCAGTGAGGCTGCCGGGAGGTCTCTACACACTGTCGGGGCATTAAAACCCAATTTTTGACTGAAAATCCTCCACTTCCCCTAATTAAACTGGATGCTAAATACATCCCACTTTTATGTCCTTTCTTATACCCAAAAGAGACAACTTTCTTCATCTTAATACAGACAGCAGTAAAGAGAGCAGAATATCAGCTCTTGAAAAGTGTTTTCATCTAACTCTTTTGATTTTCATTTTGCAAGGTTTTTCTCTCAAGGTTCAGACCCCCCAAAAAATTAAAACTGATTCCTGTTTCAACAGACAACCAAAACCGGGATCCATGTGGGCAGGTCATTACATACAATTACAAGGTAAATTTCCACTTTCGAAGGTCAAACAAATAATGAGAATTAAACTGAGATTTGAGTATTTTGAGTCCAGCTGTGTGATTCATAGGTCAACATGACCAAAACTGTTAGTTGAGAGGCTCTGTGGCCAAGACTGAAGTTGCTTGCAGCTGGTGGGTGTAATGTTCAAAGCTGCATGGATTCTAGAGTTGCATTGTTGAGCACACATTACTCACATTGCCTCTCCCCACCCACTGGTACCCATGAGGGCTCAACTGGAAAATTGTGAAAGCTACCCTTGGCTTGTTGATCTGCAGCCTGGTTACATCCTCCCCAGAGAGTTGGGATGGTGTTGGAGTGATAAAGAAAGGTAGCTCGATAACCAGGGGGTAAATGTGTGCGGTTTGAGCACCCATCAATGAGTGAAAAAGTCGTAATATAAAAAAGAGCACCTTCACCGTTACCTTTATGGATGTGAAGCCTGCAGCTGCATTGCATCACACTCTAAGCTTACCACTGTGTGATACTCTCTTTCCATGATGCTCTTCATCTTTTCCCCTCAAGTTTTAGTTCCGAGTTGCAAAGAAAACAGTGTCAGAGCTTTATCTGCCACTAAATGGTTACAATATCCAACTTATTGGTTTGCACTGGTTTCAAATTCATATTAACCAACACCACAATATCAGTTGTTTGATACCCTATCTTATTTCTTGAATAGATTTCAGACAGACAGGGTCAAAATTGTTCATTTTGAGATTTTTGCAGTCTTGACTTCCACATTCTCATACCTTTTGTACAAATTTGACTTTTAATCCTCCTCCACAGGACATCCCGGTGCGTCCCGCATAAAACGGCTATTCTCTCCCGTGGACATCCCGGCACGTCCCGCAAGACACTATACTCACACTGGAAGCTGCCATGTTAGCTCCGCAGTGAATAGGCCATATGCTGCCATTTTGATTGTTAATTTCTGGCGATTTAGTGATTTTTTTCCTAAATTTTTTTAACATCGCAATGTCGGGCAAACCCCAGCCAGGCTCATCGCATGTTTTTTGTGAAGATAGCAATGCAGAAAGTGTTGAATTACCACTGTTTGACCTGGAATAGGACAATGAGAGTGACCTAGATCCAGAGATTCTGACTAGCAAAGTCGACAGCGATCATCTCCAATTAAATGGACCAGCAATCTGACTCAGATCACTCTAGAGAAGTTTGCGGAGGAAGTGGGCGTGCTTCGCGACCTGCTTGTCGGTGCGTCAGTCTCAGATAATTTTGATTTATTTCTAGATTATTCATTTTTCCAGAGCAGACGAACTTGCATGTATGCTGATTAATACTATTAAAAGCAGGTGGAAGAGAGTTGTGAGAACCAAGTGTGGAAAGTCACCACTGCCAAAGAAATCAAACTCTTCTTCACAGTCAAAACGGTTTTATCAGATTTATCTATATTTCATTTTGATTTTGTCCTCTATGATCTTCCCTTGTGAGGTACTGTGTTTTTTATCATAAGGCAGGGTGTGTGGTCAAAGGGGAGCTAACTCTTCACTTGCATGGGCTTTAGATTGTGGCTGTAGTGTAGATAAGATGTTATAATAATGGTTTTGGAAATGGAAATGAGGGTTGAGGGACTGCATCTTTTCATAGATTCTTAGCTACTCTGAATTTCAATATCTTGGTGTCCATTATTTGAGCTTCAAAGGAAAGATGAGCATTTCTTATGTAAGAGAAATATGTTATCAAAAGGAAGGTATTACAATTTTTGTGAATTTTTTTTATTTTAAATTATATTTTTATTTAAGGTAACCGTTAAAATGTACCCCCTTTTCGTGGGGTTTAGAGTTAGGTTTTTTGCCCAAGGTACCGGTGGTAAGAGGTAATTAATATGATTTACCTGAGGTCTTCACTGCTGGCACTTGTGGCGGCAATAGCCTATGCTGATATTTCAATATTACATCCACAGCATTGCATTTGCTTTCAGGAAGTTAAATTTTCAATCGACAGTTATCTTCCAGTGATGCATGGCAATACAGAGAAAATGTTACATTTGAAAATACTTGGTACATCCATAGAACCTTGCTGGCATTTAAGTCAGAACATACAATGTACATCCATGCAGCACTGTTCGCAGCACATTCTGTGAACCCGAGTCGATGTGACTCTGGCGCAGTTTGCAATGAATGCATAATACATGTTATTCGGGGCCTATTAATTGCCAACTAGGAGGCAAAGCAACACGCACCTGGTCAAGCATGCTTGAAGATAAAAAATGGTGTCCCTCTTGCTTCAAAATGAAGAGATTTTGAATGGCTGGTATCCATATGAATGACAACTCCCATAAAGGGCATGCCATGTAAACAGAACTCACTGCTCTCTGACTTCAAAAGCAATTAACTTTAAACACAAGTATTACAACAAACACGACTTAACATCCACTTCGCAGGCAGTTCATCCACAAATGTGAAATCACTTACTTTTTGGTGACAACTTTTTTCCCATTCACCATCTTAGATGATGTAGAAGTGGATTTGAAATTTCCTCCACCAGTTGGGCCACTGAAACTGGTGCTTGAAAAAGATGTAGAAAACCTGCAAAGAAGATGACAACTTCATGTAAGAGATTGTGACAAAATCCTTGTCAGTCAAGCCAGAAAATATTCTAGAGAACTATAAAAGCATCTAATTCCAATACACACGCACGCAAGCACTCACACACGCGTGCATGCACACACACTTACACATCCCCAAATTCTCAAATAGATCTGCAACTGCAAGACATACACCAATGTTGAATACTAACAGGGCTCCCACCATATGCTGTAGCCGTTACTTGGTAGCCCTATCTTCAAGATTGCTTTAAAAAAAATAATCCTGATGGCAAGTTGGAAAAAAACTAACCCATAACAAATAAAAATAATTATAAGCAGGCACCAGTTCTTGCCTATAGATCCCACTCTCAAGCCCAGATTAACATATGCACGTGTATTTATCGAAATCCCTTCCACAAATGGGCCACACAAGTGAACTCATCCCAGGAAAGGGGTGCAGACCCTGCTCCACTAGCAAGCCACAGCATCTGGTTGGCTGCATTTTTACATAGGGGTTTATGCTAGAAACAGAGCCATATTGCCTTGATGACTGCTGCAAATATGATATTCGTCACCCAATTCAGCTAAAATTGTGTACTGCAGTTTGTCAACTATTCACACATTATTGTCATTCTGTGAGAAGAATGACTGTCCAAGATTACGTACGTGATCTAGTGAGCATGTGATAATTTGGTTGTCATTCTGTGTGGGAGTCACTGCAAACTAAATGACCAACAGTGCACCCCTTTCCTTGCAGGAGTCCACTAGTATGGCCCTTTAGTGGAAGGGATTCCTATTTATCATTGTTCACATCTCTTTTGCTTTCTTTCCACCATTTCACAAACCTTCACACCACAAGCTGCAGCCACTGTACCCATGGGATCATGCTTCGGAAACATGGCATCAACTTTAGGCATTAAAACTTGGACCAAACTCAGCAAGCCCAGGCACAGCACAAATACAGCTTCCATTTCATGTCAGTTTTATGCAGACAGCAGCAGTGCTCGACTCTTTCTATTTACATATGTCTGAGTATGTCCATCTTCATGCACCTCTGAATGCACATGATTGTGTATGAGTATGCACTTTTTAAAGGTGTATGTGTGTCGGCATCTACAGAGCCACGCCAGGACTTCACTTGGGACTTCACTTGTGACAATTGCAACAGAGCATGCCGCTCAGGGATCAGGCTCTACAGCCACAGAGTGCGCTGCCGCTCAACCCCGGACTGACCAAACCTGGTGCATACTCCATGATCTTACGAGACTGACGGATACCAACAAAATGTGTGTGTGCACATATGACAGCATGCATATTCTTGCTTTCTCCACAAGAACAAATAGCTGCTTTCTTCTCAATTTATTTGTGCCAGAGATCCCTGATGATAGTTTTTTTTAAGCATTTTCACCAGTAAGTACAAAGAACAAAAATCTACTGCACTATGATTAGAATGGAAAGATTCACAGTTTGCAAAATAACACTGTCAATTCAGGACAAACTGAGAAACAGTAACAGCGGCTGGTGCACAGCAGTATTTGAAACATTTCTCAAATGAAATTCAAACACTTTGGTAATTGGCACATTCTTCTATGTGAAGTTTTCTATATCTCTTCATGTGAATGAACATTCACTTCATTACTCCGCCATTTCTTCTTTCTAATAGCATATCTTGACTACACTTTTAAATTTATTTCTCCTGGAAAAGACAGTTCATGGATGGCTTGATCTGCTTTGTTTTCTGATGACATGCTACTGCTGATGCCGCTGTTATGAATGCCATGCTACAGCTACTATTACTAGCTATGCTACAATTACAACTGCTGCTCTGTGTAGCAATTTCAAATAAAAGCTTTTCAAAACTGATTCAATTTATATCTAAGAATGTACAGCACAAACCACATAGCTTTGGCCTTTACAAAGGTGCATTTCACATAATGGTGGACTCCATACAACACCTAACAGAACAGATTTAAACATTTTGAAAAATTACTTCATGAGGAAATCCCCGATGCCAGGCTTATTTCCTTTGTTGTGCACTACACAACAGGGGGTGGGGGAAGGGAAAGAGCAAAGGTTGACTTGTCAGCTCTTATGTAAACATGAAAACCTTTCTGTAGATGTGAATTCACTGAGGATACCAGAAATTTCATTCACATAAAGGAATGCTTCAAACAGAATAAGGGTGATCAGAGCTATAAGGGAAACTGCACTATCATATTCACAACATACACAAATAAAAAGTTGTGTGTTAATCCCTCCATTTGTTTATGATTTTAAAAGTATTCAGCATTTAAGTCATCTACAACATTTCAACAAAAGGCATTTTGCTAAATGCAACACCAAGATGTAATAGGATTGGAAAGTATAATAGTTTATACAGTGAATAAAATGTGCATTAATGTAAAATGTGTCAGCAGTTAAGGTCAATTATGGGATTTGATTTTCATTCTTTCACATTCTGCTTTATTTTACTACTTGCCCTTGAGGAATTTTAATTGTTAGTTAAATATCTGGCAACAAATCCATACTTTATTCATAGGCAGCCACCATTACAGCAGATAAGTTCAAATACAAAGCCCTTTAAATGGTCTGAGACTTCAGCTCTATCATGACATACTCTTAGGTGACTCAAACTGAATGTTAGTGTCTAAATAGTGTCCAAAAGACAATATTCAAACTATTTTCCAAAGAGTGAAGACCATTGCAACCATTTAAAGTAACAATGGCAAAAAATCCTACTCTTCTCTCCATAGCCTAGGACAATTGTACCCTTGCATTGTGTTATAGTAATTTCTCAAAAGAAAAAAAAGGGTTACAAAAACTGTGTTAAGCAACTTGGCCAAGTAGGTCAGTCACAGGTGCACTCATTTGTTTAGACTGCACACATTAAACAGAAAGCTTTGCAAGATTTATGCACATGAAGCAGACAAGCAAGCAACAGAAAACTTATCACACTAAAAACTAACAAAGCAAGAGGTAAAGTGAGAAAGATCTGCTACAATCACAAACAAAAAAGTTAGTCAAATTCATTCTTTTTATGCATTTCATATCAGGTACTAGTTGGCAAACAGAAGTAAATGAAGTAAAACAAACAACGTACCAATGAGCAATGCAAATTGAGGTCAGCAAGGTCAATCCTAAACTCATCGTGCAAAACATGGAGGCTGGACTGAGCAGTGCAGGGCGAGAGGTGGGCACAGCTGTCTGTCAAGTCCCTAGGGCCCATGCAGTGGAACCACACCCCGTTCCAGACACCTATCCATTCCACTCCACTGCAGTCCTCCCCACACAGGACAATCCATGCAACACTAGGACACTGTCCTGGCCAGGGAAAACCGGACAAGCTACTGCTGCCCTGTGGCCAACAGCTCCAAGCAGCCAGAGCAGGCAGGCAGGCCTGACATTTACCCAGCGCCGGAGCTGGAGACACTGAAGAAAGGATCGTCGAAGATGGAGGAGAAGCCGAAGCCCAGGTGCAGTCTGGGAAAGAGGGGCTGCAGCAGGGGGTGGCGGCTGCTGTGGCCACTCTGGCCGTGGCTCCGCCTGGAAGTCTCGCCTCGCCGGCGCCGATGGTGATGGCGCAAGAAACTGAAACATCCCATGGCTCTCCATCTAAGCCTGGGCTCCCTTGAACTGCTGTCCCAGAAGTCTGTGAGTCTCGCCTTTCCATCTGTCCTTTTCCTTCTCCAAGTCTCTGAGTTCTGAGCTTCTACATCTACCCACTCCACTTACCCTTAGTCTGGACCAGCTGCTTCACTAACACCTCCTTCACTATGTTTCCATTCTCAATATGTCATCATTCTCATTGTCACAGGCATGCAGCATTTCCTTTCTGAATTTCCTTTCCATTCAAATGCAACTTGTACAGTATATGATTTCTTACAGATATTATCACATAATCAAAATCAGGCCAAACATTTGCATGATAACTCACAGTGAAGGAGGTGAAAAACTGGCAGACCTATGCTGAGCACATTGAAGCTCCTTGAATAAAGCATGCCAAACATTACCTTTGAAAATGGTCTCCTTGTCTCACAAAGGAAAGAATGGGGCTGCCAGTAGACCTCATTTTTAGCCAATGATATTCCAGAATAAGACTGACTGTCATATTTAGACTACTCATTACCATGTCGAAGTCTTACTTTTCTTCAAAATATCCCCAGCTCTTAGAACAGAGAATTAAAACAGTAACAACAGAATTGTTTCCTGATGATGACAATGCTTAAGGCTTAAAATAATCAGGATGAATTTTGTCACCCGAGCTAAGAAGATGGGAAAAATAATGATAAAACCCATGTCTGCACTGAAACTTTCTCAACACGAGAATATCTTAGGCATGGCAATGAAAGCAAGAGTTGTGTCTTACTGCCAAGAAGTATCACCCTCTCTACTTAAGCACCAAACCATGTTCATGTCAAAATCATGACGAGCATACTAAGCTGATGTACTCAACTTTTCGTCTCTCAGATGTTGCACAAACATGTGCCACTTCCATCCCCTAAGCATGAGCAGACCAGAGCACCATGAAATGCAGAGATGACAACAGCATGACATATGAAGTTACAGGGGAGAATACAACTAGAGCAATACATAGGCCTACACCTCCATCAACTCCTTCAGTCCAGCCTCCACGTTGATGCTGACAGAGCAACAGTCACTGCAGCTGAGTTCCACTAGAACCCACTCATGCACAGCAGCATGCCTTGGAGTGAGAGACAGAGATGGAGCAAACAACTAGTCAATACTGCAGCAATCTAGGGCTTCTTTCCCACCACACCACAGGCATCTAGCACTTCCACCAAGCTTGTCATCCACTCATGTCATGCTGGAGGTTATTGCTGGGGGGGGGGGGGGGGGGGGGGGGGGGGGGGGGGGGGGGGGGGGGGGGGGGGGGGGGACTTTTTTAAGAATCAAAAGACTCACGAACTGTTAGAAAAAAAAAAATAATTAGGGGACATTCAGTAATCATTTCCAGACAAATGATCATATATCAACAAGTGGCTTTGGCTGTATGATGAGTTTTAAAATGATTTGTTTTCATATTTAACCCCCCCCCCCCTCCCCCCCAAAAAAAATGTTTCCTTGCAGAATATGAGAGGCCTAGTGGAAAATAGCCAGCTTATGACTTCCATTACATCCACAAATGTTCCATGTACATGGGCACAGCTCCTTGTATGTGTGTGTGCATATGTGTGCATATGTGTGCATATGTGTGTGTGTGTGTGTGTGTGTGTGTGTGTGTGTGTGTGCATTGCTCTTAAAGGAGCTATGGATTGAAATCCCAAGTTTACATACCTCATTATGTGTCATCATCATCATCATTGTCACTGAATGTGTGGTGGGTTTTTGCAAGGTCTATAAAAAGCCAGAATAATTTCTTCCATAGTTTTCAGAAAGATCTTGTTAGTGCAGCAATTACTGAACTCAAGCTGGTTCTAAAAAATCATAGAACTTCATCTACCAAACTATATCAAAAAAAGATCATCAAAAATGTTATCACTCAGAAACTACACGGGGAAGAACTCTTCAGAGCTGACAGTAGTAAACCAAATCAAGCATATAACACAGTGAGTTGACAATCAAATCAACTATGTCCATGGGGTTTGAAAATGATGCCAATTCAAAATTTATTTTTTTTCAGTAAGCAGTTGCAAAAACAACCATTAGTCAGCAAAAACTTTCTACTAAAAAATTGAATGTTAAAGAACCTGTTACAGGTTCAGAGACTGACAGGACTGAGAATCAGATGTCACCGTATTATAGGATCTCATCCACTTACAAACTTTATCCTCTCCACCCCCGCATGGAAAATTTGTATGCCTCAATTCATGACCTTATCTGCTAGGGAGGCCAAGCAACGCGCACCTGGTCAAGCATACTTGAAGATTAAAAATG
>JAWQFJ010002895.1:117500-179424 GCA_034096865.1 Theodoxus fluviatilis | reverse complement strand
ATATCATTCGGCATGAAGTGTGTGTTGTGTAGCTTCGAGTTATCACCTGCTTACATAGTCATCCAAAACATGCCTTTATGTTCATTGATGTGTCATTTAAGCACCGTGGCGGGGTTATGTCTCTTTTGTCGTAATGGGACTCTAGTCAACAGCTTGAACTGCCACCACTTGACTGAAGAGAAGCTAATACCTTTGACTTGAAACCTTACACCTCAAAAACGCAGTGCTTGTGTGTCGAATGAGGCAGCTAAGATCGCCCTATTCCATACAATGTGAGCTTTTTGCATTCTGGACGTTGCTGACAGTTCAACTGGCTTTGAAAAACTGTTGACTGACAATCCGTTCATTAGCGACTGTAACGTGAAAAGGCCAGGTCACGAACGACTTATTTTCTATGAAAATGAACATATTCTTCATTGTCAATTATATTATCCAAAAGAGGGAGGGCAGAGTAAAGAAATAAACGAATGAATGGACAAATGAATGAATGAATGATCGTGAGTGAATGAATGAAGGAGGATGAGAAGGAAGGAATGGAGATATACGTCGGTCGGTCGGTCGGTCGGTCGGTCGATGGAATGGTTGATCAGTAAGTTGGATTATGAATCAATCAATCAATTTGTCGTCTCTTATAGCTGCTGCAACAGTCATCTATAGCACGTTGCTTAAAGTAGGCGTGTGGATATCTACCTTGACTTGCAAGATGACGTGATATGTGAGGCAAAATAGAAAATGGCATTGAACCATGAACTTCGAACCAGATTTTATTTCAGACAGGAGTTAACCAGCTGCCAAGCACATGCAGGAAGCACATCTTCATGAGATGTCTCTCCTTCGCATCTCCAGAGGCTTCCCTGTGGCTGGCTTCGCAGTGATCTCGCTAAAAGTGTTGGAAGGAGGGATGGCATTGACAGATCCCTACAGTTTTGGTTTTGATTTAGAGAGGTGTCATGAAGTTGCAGGATCTATAACGGCATGAGGCATATCAAGTGCGCATTTCTGGCAAAGTTTGCATGGCCGCCATGTAAGCACTGCATGCATAATTCTGCGCCAGCTGGTTCTCTGAACTTCCTTGTTTATGTGCGTAAATCGCTGACTTTGGGAGGGAGAGAGAGAGAGATCTTATAGAGAGGCAGTTGCAAATGTCTCTCAATCGTCTTGTGGATTGGTCGGGTTCGAACGGTTTTTAATTTTCGTCATCAAAAACTGTGTGCATGCATTTTTGTGCATGTCGCAGATTACACCCTGATCCCGTTTTGTTTCTAGATGCATTTCCTTTGCCTGTCGTGGAGGAAGCCAAGTTTCTTGGAATCCTCTTTGACAGGCGTTTAACTTTTATACCGCATCTTAAATATTTACGTGTGAAGTGTACCAGGGCACTCAACCTACTTCGAGTAGTTGCTCACTCCCACTGGGGAGGTGGTAGCAGTGTTTTACTACTACTGTATCGTGCCTTGGTGCGCTCCAAACTAGATTATGGTTGTTTTGTGTATGGGTCAGCTCGCAAGTCGTACTTGTCGATGCTCGACCCAATGCACCATCAGGGTTTACGATCGGTCCTCGGTGCCTTCCGCACCTCTCCTGTGGAGAGTTTATATGCGGAGGCGCGCGAGCCTCCTCTTTATTTACGTAGGCGCAAGCTTGCCTTGCAATACATCCTTCGTGTGGGTTCTGACCCGACCAATCCTTCTTATCACTGTGTTGTCCAGCCGAAGTTTTCGCATCTTTACGCGGCCAAGCCCAGCTGTATCCCCCCGTTGGGGATACGAGTTGAGGAGGATATCGCGGCGGCAAACGTTCGGTTGGACAACATTTTTACATACCCTTTGTATCTGTCACCGCCGTGGCTCATGCCTGAGCTTGTTGTTTTACTTAATTTAGCGAAATTTTTCAAGAGTACTGCCCTCTTTCACACGTACAAGGGTGCATTCCGGGAAATTTTATCTAAATATGCACATTTTTACCCATTATATACAGATGGTTCTAAAGACGGAGATCGTGTGGCGGCAGCTGTTGTCGCCCGCGATTCTGTCTTTCGCTTTCGCCTTCCGGATGGGACTTCGATCTACTCCGCGGAGCTTAGTGCACTTGAGGCCGCTCTTGGCGTAGTCCAGAGCAAGAGACTGCCACGAGCCCTTGTGGTCTCTGACTCGCTATCAGCCTTACAGGCTCTGCGGGGTAGGGAGATTTCCCATCCTTATCTGTTTGGTATATTTGTCCGTCTGTGTCGACTACAGTGTGGGGGTACTGAGGTCGTCTTCTGCTGGGTCCCTAGCCATATGGGCATCCCGGGGAACGAGAGAGCAGATCAGGCTGCCAAGTCTGCTCTCTCCCTTCCTGTGTCCCCGGGCAGGGTCCCGGCGGGCGACCTGGTACCCCGTATCAATAAATATATTTCTAACCTGTGTCAGGCCGACTGGGACGGCAGGGCACGTAACAAACTTCATGAAGTATCTTCCGTGTGGGGTGAGCGACTCTCCCCCACATCGCTCACGAGAAGAGAGGAAGTTGTGCTCTGCCGTTCTCGGATCGGCCATTCTGTTTTGACCCACTCCTATTTGTTGCGGTCGGAGCCTCCACCGGAGTGCCGCAACTGCCAGTGCAGGCTTACCATGCGGCACGTTCTGGTGGAGTGCCCTCGACTTGCTCATCTACGGGGTGGGTCGAGCAGTCTGTCTGACATTTTTAAAGATCCTCTTGCTGTGATACAATTTTTAATAGATTCTGAGTATTATTCTCGTATATGAGTTGTACTATATCTTAATTGTTTTCGATATTTCCCTACTTACCTCTTCTGTGGTAATCTTTTAATTGCACATTTTTATTCAGTGAAAGTTTGTTGTGGCCTTGAATGACCTTAAAACCTGATGAGCCCTTGGGCTCCATCCACGTATCCCTCAATGCATTGTCGGTGTCAAGGACATCGAGATGTGACATTTTGCCCTTTTGTTATTATGCTTTTTTCGTGTTTGAAGGCTATGCACTGCCTTTGCTGGTTGTTGGGCTGTGGGACTAGACTTTATTGATTTTATATCACTAGTTTAGTGAATTGTGCTTTACTCCGCTGTCGCGGAGAGTTATATTACCATGGTGGAAGTGTTTTTTAACGTTGTGGCCTTATATAGCCTACAAGGCTGATAGGCCCTTAAACTCCATCCATCCATCCATCCATCCTCGAACCTGCCTGCTGTTGACATTGTGTACAATGCTAGTGTTGTCTGATGCTATGAAAACGATACATTAAAATCGCATCTGTGTTATGAAAACACTGCTCAGATTAAATTGCTTTATTTTTGGTAACTGAGAAAATGTGCGGCGATGTACGCCAGGGTTTCACGAGTTTGGTGGGAAAAGTGCGAGCTGAGGCTGGAGTGTGTGTGTGTGTGTGTCACTGTGTGTGTATATTTTTCCTCATCAAGACAGATTTTTGTTCCATCCCTTCCTTACTGAATTTCAATTGTTCTCACTTGGAAATCCTGCCATATTGTAAAACTTGATCTTCTGCTGGTTTGCCTCTTGCTGATGAACTTAATAAACGGTCACACACACACACACACACACACACACACACACACTCCAGCCTCAGCTCGCACTTCATTTTTCACCTCCTCCCACGCTGTTCGTCTTCTTTTGTTTGCTTGGGCTGTGTGTATGCTGCTGTTAATGTATCCGTATCTTGCTGACACCGCTTTTATGATAGCTACCGATTCCCGCTCCGTGAAATCGGGGCTTTTCTTCGAGGTTTTGCTACCGATCGTGGCTGACACTTTTGACAGGAAGTTTGAAGCGGTACGCCTTGCGCTTGCGCACTGGGCGGAATCCCCGCGAATTCTCCCTCATTCTAAAAATAACCCATAGACTAGGTCAATCAGTCCCAGACTTTCAAGTCAACACCCAGTCTGGGTTCATGAATCGTAGACTCGCTTAGTCCCAGACTAGTCCCAGACTACGCGGTAGTCCTAGACTCTAAAGTCTCTCAAGCACTGCGCTTTTTGGGGTGCGGTCCCTCCAGGGATTGCCGAGTATACGTCTCAGCCAATTCATGGTGAATGTATTCATCATCGTTCCTGCCCTGCCCGCAGTGTCCATGTCTCGCTTCCATACAAGTGGGTGTTAAGGTCACAGGTATTTTAGACTTGGGCTTTGGTATGCTCTGTAGTTTTTTGTTAGACCACTTTTGAGTACCAGCAAATATAATGTTTCTGGAAGAGGCGGAGAGGAGGCAGAAGGTGAAGCGAAAGAACAAGACTCATGACGCACACAATTATGCTTCAAAAAAATTTATTCAGCAGTGTACGGTCGATAACCAGAATGGTTCAGTCCCATCACAAACGGGTTCTGCTCAATCTCATCTGTAAAGAGAAAAAAATCATCCTCTGAAGAAGTCCACACCTGGACCATATTTCCTCTCTCGTCTGTCCAAACTCTTTCTTGTCTTTTGTCTTCATGTATGTGTCATTCAGCTTGTGTACGTGCCTGTCTGCTCCCCCCACCCCCACCCACCCACCCTCCCCAATGTTTGTACCTGCCAACACGTATTAACTGTTTGTTAGACACTGTGGATAATCAGATCAATAATCGATCAACCAACGAACCAGCCCACCGACATTCTAGCCAACTAAAAAATCCATCAACCGAGCGACCGACCCATCCATCCATCCATCCATCCATCCATCCATCCATCCATCCATCCATCCGTCCATCGGTCACTTGGTCGGTCATGTAAATCAATCAAATAGTTAAACTCTCTCTCTCTCATACACACACGCGCGCGCGCGCCCGCGCGCGCACGCACGCACGCACATTTACTTTCACTCGCTAACTCAATCAACCAATCACTCTTTCAATCACTCTCACCCACCCGATCACTTACTCACACACGCACTTTCATTCAATCATATTCACTCTCACCCTTCCCTTCCGTCTTCCTGCCCTCCTGTGTGTTCTGAGACATTTACCTGCAGATGCAGACACCTTGGCTGTTGCAGTAACCTCCCCCTTTGCCGTGGAGGTAGCAATGAGCCACACAGGCTCTGCGGCCCCAAGAGTCTCCTATGAGGTCACAGGTGACGCGTCTCTGCAGCGTCACCTCTGAAGTGAATCAATAGAAATCAAACACGTCTTGCCAGAAAAACAGGGAAAGAATGATAGGTGTTGATTTTCTGTTTGAGTTGTAGATATGTGTGGTGATGTACTTGTGAGTGGAGATGACACGTAGCAGCCAGGTTGTTGTTGTTGCATGCTGGGTGGGCTCGATCTTCCGTGGTCATTTGAATGCACCATTGGATATGAATGATCTGACCCTGTTCTAATGCCCCCAGGTAACTTCTTTGGCTGCTTAGGGCGCCCCTGGCTGAGCTACTGGAGCAGGCCCCGAAAGCTCCGCAGCCAAGGGCTCCAGCTGATGAAGGGGCATTGAGTGGCTTCCGCCGTGTGAAGCTCTCGCTAATTAACTCTTAAAGTCCCTGTAGCGCCTTTCTCCACCCTTGACTGGTATACCTGTTCCACTCTTCTCCGCCATCTTAGGCTACTTTTCATAGCCTCTTTGCATGACAGGCAAATAAACTGTCTGTCTGCATTACGGGGACTTGGGAGTTAATCTAAAATGGGCGGAGAAGGGCGGAACAGTGATACTAGTCAAGGGACAAGTTCAACCCGTGCATGACATATTCTAACCTACATACACATATTCGCGCACGAATTGCGTCTTTTTTCTGCCCGAACTTAGATAAAATCATAATGATATTTCGTGCTTCTCAGAAAAAAAGGATAAATTCATCAATGAAGTGTTACTGCCTGTCGGCATTTTTCGCTATGCGAGGTCATTGACAACTCAAGTCAGTAGTGTTGGATGAAGTATAAGAAAGATCCGTGGTTCAAATTACGATGACCCCCCATGACCATAGCACGTAAAGTTCTTGGTCTCAGTAAACAAGGCGAGTTTAAAATGGAGACAATGGGATACGAGATATTCAAAGGCTACTGCTACTTTTCATGTAAACTGGTGACAATAAATCAGTGATCCTCAGGGACCCAATTCAAACAATGTTAACGCATCATGAAGCTTACAGGAGTGCCAACCTTCTTTGTAAGTCTCTCGCAAGACTTACCTTCATCGGTCTCCACCACAGGCGAGGCTTGAGCCAGCACCAACAGCACCAGCACAACGCACAGAGTTACTTTCAGCATCTACAACAGACAAGACACAATACTCTTATCGTCACTTCTCAACAGAGGTGCAACAGAAGTCTTCTACGAAATAGCGTCTGGACTGGAGGCCATTCTTGGCGTGGTCCCACTTACCTTGGCTTGGAAGACGACTTGCTCAGTTTGGTTTCGAAGAAAGCTGAACTGCTGGGAAGCACTCCGAGCCAGAATTTATATCTACAAGGTGTCAAGGGAGAAGCAGGATGCGACTGGGTGTGACGGGGTCTAGTTCGGTGGGTGGAGACACCTGGTGGGCTGAGGGTGTGATGTGGGTGATGTATGCTTCTCAGTCCCGGGTCTCACCTGTGACACGTGCGGCTAGGTGAGCGTGGTTACAGTGCTCGAGGGGCAGACTCATGGGACAGACTCACGATTTGCACGTGCGGCTGGGTGAGCAAGGTCACTGTACTCGAGGGACAGACTGAGGGACGGACTCTTCAATATGCTTAACTGCGTTTCTCCAAAGATTATAGGTTACACAAAGATAGCTCATGCCGAGCTTTTGCTATATAGAGTTACAAGACGCTCGGAACGCAGCGCCCCAAGCGGCCAGGACTATGGGGAAGTAATCACACTGCTTAGATACATGTAAAAAGTGCTTGTTCGTCGACGCGTTTCTGATGCATTCCGATCATGTTTGTGAATACATTTACGGTGTAATGTGTAATAAAATGATTTGCTGCAATAATGAGGGTGTTTTGGCTTTGTTTTTTTTTGTAGCAGGCGTTGTGAAATCGAAATATTTGGTTCATCGAAATGTGAGCCTATAGTCCGTTTCAACATTGCTCTGTCAGTGGAGACAAAGATTATTCGTCTGCTAGCCATCTAGGTACATACGACCGGTGAGGTTTGTTTACTTATCTTCTGTGGGTTTTGTGCAGAAAGTATACGTTAAAACAGTCTAATATGACTATTTTCGATTCGTTTTTAATCTAATTAATATTTTTGCATGCTTTAACGCGGCCGGATCTTTGGCATAACTCCCCGGGCGTGCGAAGTCAGTAGCGTCCACCGACAGAGCAATGTTTAAACGGACTATAGGCTCACGCGCATGCGCAGAAGCATCCATTTAGATGAACCAAATATTTCGATTTCACAACGCCTGCTACAAAAAAACAAAGCCAAAACACCCTCATTATTGCAGCAAATCATTTTATTACACATTACACCGTAAATGTATTCACAAACATGATCGGAATGCATCAGAAACGCGTCGACAAACAAGCACTTTTTACATGTATCTAAGAAGTGTGATTACTTCCCCATAGTCCTGGCCGCTTGGGGCGCAACGTGTCTCGATCCTCATAACAATGAGCTAATGAACTATCTTTGTGTAACCTATAATCTTTGGTTTCTCGAGATGGATTCATGCCAGCAGCGCCTCTGTAATTTCCCAAAGAACAGGTTGTAACACAGTCAGTCGACGACTACGGTGCTGATCAAGAGTTTATCTTGAAGGAGTATCCGGCAGACACGTTATGCAAACTCATGTGAAGTCCATGTCTATCACACCTCAAGAAGGTTTCGTGCAGTTGGCACAGCAGAAAGTGTGTAAATAGCACGTCCTCAGCCTGCTGCTACGAGTGCATGGCATGGAAGAGAAAGCTTCCGACATGAACAGACACAAACAACACCTTGCGTGTAGTTTCGCTGTGGCTCTCGTAAGCAAGGACTAAAAGAAATTAGAACTTGAAATTGAAGAGTATGTGGCAGTACGGTTTAAGCTGAGATTATCTGGGTGTTGGGTTTTTTCCGTACGCATATTCCTACCTTGTTTGTGTTTTTCCTCATTTCATTAAATAGACTGTGGTGTTTTTTAATATCATTCGGCATGAAGTGTATGTTGTGTAGCTTCGAGTTATCACCTGCTTACATAGTCATCCAAAACATGCCTTTATGTTCATTGATGTGTCATTTAAGCACCGTGGCGGGGTTATGTCTCTTTTGTCGTAATGGGACTCTAGTCAACAGCTTGAACTGCCACCACTTGACTGAAGAGAAGCTACTACCTTTGACTTGAAACCTTACACCTCAAAAACGCAGTGCTTGTGTGTCGAATGAGGCAGCTAAGATCGCCCTATTCCATACAATGTGAGCTTTTTGCATTCTGGACGTTGCTGACAGTTCAACTGGCTTTGAAAAACTGTTGACTGACAATCCGTTCATTAGCGACTGTAACGTGAAAAGGCCAGGAGGTCACGAACGACTTATTTTCTATGAAAATGAACATATTCTTCATTGTCAATTATATTATGCAAAAGAGGGAGGGCAGAGTAAAGAAATAAACGAATGAATGGACAAATGAATGAATGAATGATCGTGAGTGAATGAATGAAGGAGGATGAGAAGGAAGGAAGGAATGGAGATATACGTCGGTCGGTCGGTCGGTCGGTCGATGGAATGGTTGATCAGTAAGTTGGATTATGAATCAATCAATCAATCAGTCGTCTCTTATAGCTGCTGCAACAGTCATCTATAGCACGTTGCTTAAAGTAGGCGTGTGGATATCTACCTTGACTTGCAAGATGACGTGATATGTGAGGCAAAATAGAAAATGGCATTGAACCATGAACTTCGAACCAGATTTTATTTCAGACAGGAGTTAACCAGCTGCCAAGCACATGCAGGAAGCACATATGTCTCTCCTTCGCATCTCCAGAGGCTTCCCTGTGGCTGGCTTCGCAGTGATCTCGCTAAAAGTGTTGGAAGGAGGGATGGCATTGACAGCTCCCTACAGTTTCGGATTTGATTTAGAGAGGTGTCATGAAGTTGCAGGATCTATAACGGCATGAGGCATATCAAGTGCGCATTTCAGGCACAGTTTGCATGGCCGCCATGTAAGCACTGCATGCATAATTCTGCGCCAGCTGGTTCTCTGAACTTCCTTGTTTATGTGCGTAAATCGCTGACTTTGGGAGAGAGAGAGAGAGAGAGAGAGAGAGAGAGAGAGACAGACAGACAGACAGACAGACAGACAGACAGACAGACAGACAGACAGGCAGGCAGGCAGACAGACAGACAGACAGGCAGGCAGACAGACAGACAGACAGACAGACAGACAGACAGACAGGCAATGTATAGTATCGTCGTCGTCGTCATCATCATCAATCATCAACGATCATCATCGATCATCATCGATCAGGATGATGATCGATGATGATGAGGATGAGGATCGATGAGGATGAGGAGGATGAGGATGAGGAGGATGATGAGGATGATGAGGATATGGAGGATGAGGAGGATGAGGAGGATGAGGAGGATGAGGAGGAGGAGGAGGAGGAGGAGGAGGAGGAGGAGGAGGAGGAGGAGGAGGAGGAGGAGGAGGATGGAGGAGGATGGAGGAGGATGGAGGAGGATGGAGGAGGATGGAGGAGGATGACTGATGATGACGACGGATGATGATGACTGATGATGACGACGGATGATGACGACGGATGATGATGACTGATGATGATGACTGATGATGACGACGGATGATGACGACTGATGATGATGGATGATGACGGATGATGACGGATGATGATGGATGATGATGAGGTCGGATGATGATGACTGATGATGACGACGGATGATGATGACTGATGATGATGACTGATGATGATGACTGATGATGACTGATGATGATGACTGATGATGATGACTGATGACTGATGATGGATGATGATGGATGATGATGACTGATGATGGAAGATGATGGCTGATGATGGACGATGATGACTGATGATGACGGATGATGATGACTGATGATGATGACGGATGATGATGACTGATGATGGATGATGATGACTGATGATGGATGATGATGACTGATGATGACTGATGATGACTGATGATGGATGATGATGACTGATGATGGATGATGATGACTGATGATGGATGATGATGACTGATGATGGATGATGATGACTGATGATGGATGATGATGACTGATGATGGATGATGATGGATGATGATGGATGATGATGACTGATGATGAATGATGATGGATGATGATGGATGATGATGGATGATGATGGATGATGATGGATGATGATGACTGATGATGACTGATGATGATGGATGATGATGACTGATGATGATGGATGATGATGACTGATGATGTCTGTTCATGACTTATGTGCCGAGATCACCCCCTTCCCCCTTTGGCTTAAGTTGTTTACTTCTTATGGCTCCGCTGGCTGTAGATGATAGCGAATTATCATGGCTCCGCCAGCCATAGCTTCGTCAAAAGTTCTATGCCCATGTTCGCGGGAAAGTGTTTCCATTGGTTGGAAGGGAGAACGCTACTGGAGACTTGGCGAGGAAGAGGCCTTGTCTTATATGGGGGTCCTGCGATTGGCTGGAAAATGACAGAATTCACTCGCGTTCGTGCAGAAGGTATAAATATGCCTGAAAACCAGCGCCAGGGCCGACGAAAAACAACATCAAGATCTAACGCCGTCCCGAGAATTGTATCACCCTCTGCGCCAGAAGTTGCGTCATTCCTCATCACTCCAGAAGAGACGCCGATGGTTGCGTCACTCTCCGCGCCAAGATATTACGTCATCGTTCCTCCCTGCACTCCACGTTGAGGGGAGATACCATGCTTGCAACGCCTATGTCCATCTCTCCAGGTGAAGACGCACTTGCAACGCCTGTGTCCATCTCTCCAGGTGAAGACACACTTGCAACGCCTGTGTCCATCTCTCCAGGTGAATACGCGCTTGCGACGCCCAAAGCTGTCCGTACAGAACGAATACCGACGACTGAGAGAAAAGGCAGAACCCTCTTTGAAAGAATACAAATTGGTTTGCTATGGTTGTGCTTGTGATCGAATACAATTGCTTCCCCTTCCCCTTCCCCCCTTCTCTTCCCTCCGGTGCAGCAAGAACGGCTGCGACGAAGATTCCCAAGGGCAGGGGTCCTCGTGACGTCTGAGTGGTTGAACCACGATTGACACGCAGCTCGCGTTTGCGAGCAGCAGCCGAGACAAGAGTGAAGGACACTGTCAGATAAGTTACTTTTGATCGGCTGGCGGGCCATCATTCTCTTACATGATTATGATTATGATTGTGATTATGAGTATTGTTGTTTCTGCTTGATGTATCCCTCGCGTTAAAGTTGATTCATTCCTTCATCACCCTGGCATGGTAATTAAAAGTTTTTGACATTTGACCTATGACCTCACCGTCTTTATGTCTCGTCTCGTGTTCATGTTTGATGGAATGACTGTGTGAGAGAGTGTTGCAAATGAATCGAGTGAATTCCCCTAGACCTTTGACCTTTTAGTAAAACGAGCTGGTCCGGCTTGCGACAACTTATGATGACTGATGATGACGGATTATGACTGTTGATGACTGATGATTGATTATGATGATTGATTATGATGATTGGTTGATGATTGATTGATGATAATTGATGATGATGATTGATGGATTATGATTGATGGATGACGGATGATAGATGATGATTGATATGATTGATAATGATGGATGATGATTGATCATGACTGATGACGGATGATGACGGATGATGATTTTGATTGATTATTTATGATTTTGATTACTTTGATGACTTTGATGACTAAGATTATTTTGATGATGGAGGAGGAGGGTGGTAAGGGTCAAGAAAAAGCATTTGTTGTCGATTTTTTTTTTCACAGTTGAAGGGGCACGGCTGTTCCAACCGTGCTGTTTAGTTGCCTGACTGGACTCTCACCCAATTCTTCTCCCGTCGACAGCGCGGAGGCTGGCAGTGGGAGAGGTATCAGATTACCCTGCTGCCTGTTCCCTGTCGTTTGGTAGTTGTACACAACGCAACAAGATTTCTTTGTTAGGGATGGTTATTGAAAGTGTCTCATGAATTGACATTAAAGATCAGTTCTTGCTCTTTCGATTAACATGAAACATGCACTATTACGCCCGATGAAAAATCTTCATTTGGACAGTTAAACACCCGCCATATTTGCCATTTGGAGAGCTAACATGCGAAAATGTCTGATTCACAACCACATTTAAACCTTCGCCATGGACACCCAGAAATGTTCCTTATGTGCCATGCATCAATGGAAAGAGCAATATCTGCACGTGATGAAGGACTTACTTTCATAGCTGAAGAATTTTTATCGTTTGTAAGAGGCAGCCTCAACGGGTACATCCCATCTGACATGATCACATCTTAATTTGTCAGGACTGCAAAACTTGTCACGCACAAATGTTCATAGTTCAAAGGTTTATGTCGCACCACGGTGTTGTTGGTGTAATAGCACATCGATTCTGAAGTAATATCCAAAATTTTGTAGGCATTACTGGAGTTTTACAGATGAAAACAAAACATTCGAAATATTTTCCACGCCCATCACATGCTCGGTTCTCACTGCGTGTCCTTCAAAACAGTTTCTGAAGTACAGAGCTGTTACTTTTGTTGTGGAAGTATAAACATTAAATACAAGAATGTTTCACATTTCTGTTCCTGAGGCATGATTCCCGCGTAATTGTTTCATAACTAAAACGTCCTTCGCCAACAATTGCGCTGTGGTTCTCTGCCTGTTGAACTTCTCCATCAGGCGTCGGCTCTCTATTGCGGAGGGCCGCTATTGCGGGGGGCCGCTATTGCGGATTTTTTTTGGTCAAAAGTTCTTAAGGCCATTTTGATTCTTTTGTCCTTAAACGCCTAAAAAACCATAAAAAAATTTACTTCTTTTTTTTTTAACTTAGAAATGTTTGTGGGGTTTTTTCAAAAATATTTCCCAAAAATTTATTGATGGGGTTTTACCAATAGCGCTCAGCCTAGGCCGCACCGCCACCCCGCCTGACTGACTTAGCCTGTCCAGGGAGTTTCACCTAAACCCGGACGCGTTACTTTTTGTCACGTTTGTGTCCAACATCAGCGTCGGGCCCTGGAGGTAACCCTAACTTAATAGCCCGAACGGTTGCTCGGCGAAAGGCCCGTGCAGCTGTCGCCTGACCCACTCGTTCGGCAAGAACTGTGTTCGCCCTTAACTGCCCGTGCTCCGTGCGCGCCGAACACCCCAACCAATCTAGTAAACTAGAGATTTCGCCTACCGGCAAAAGTATCTCTAGCACAGTTCACATCACGTGATGGAAGGTTTTTGGCCAATTTAGTCAAGCGGAGGTCACACGAGAGGCTTGTGGGATAGCCGATGTGCTCCCTGACATACGCCGTTAAAGTAGTTCTAAGACTATTTCGCACAAAACTCTTAACTTACTCTTGTTGAGACAACAAACAAGCGTTTATTCGATACAATAAAATGTTTGTGTTGAAATGGAACCAAGTTTTTACATCTGAATGATTTCTGTAAAAAGTGGAGAGAAAAATAGTATCAGAACGAACTATTTTTGGCGCAAGGCTGTAATGCCAAGGGTCAAGCCTATTACGCATTCATTGCGAACTGTGCCAGAGTCAATACTACTGACTCGGGTTTACAGAATGCACCCCAACAGCTAGCTCGCTCTGGGTCAGCGAGCACGAGTCGGGCAAAAATTTGCTTGCAGCGCATGTTATGGGAGCTGGCTTCTCATTGGCTGAGAAACCGACTCTTCTTCCGAGGAGGAGGTTTTGTTGGCGTTCTCGCCACTGTTTGCACAATTAAAATGGCGGATATAGCCTACGGTTCGCACAGAAAACGCTGTATTTGTTGATACTCAAAACCCATCCAAAGAAAATATAAGCCATGATCAGCATTAATTTATCAAAGCTGTATGTTGAATGCATCAATAGGTCGTGAAAGCTTCTACATTTTACAAATGGAATGGAGGTCGACTCGCCCTCTGTGTGGACCAGCCGAAGGCAGGTTCGAGGACAACAATCACAATGTATTTATAATCTTTCCTGGTGTCGGTGAGGTCCGCGCGTCAGCTATAAATAGAAGTGCGCGAAGCTTGGCTGGGCTCGTATCAACAAGACTGAGTAATTTATTCAAGAAAACAGCAAATTTACAACGCATACTTCAATGTCAATGCAAAATTCGATGTAACACACAGCAAAAGAAGGTCATCGAAATACAGCCACGGTGCGTTAGACTCGACTACGCTCCACAGTCACAGGAAATCTGTTGTACGCGTGAACTCTCAACTCTCTCGCTGACGCTGTGCGTTCGCCTCTATTAAAATAACAACAACGCCCGGTTGGCGACGACGACGACAATGAAGACTGGGGGACTGCGTGAGAAGGGGGGAGCGGTTTGACAACTTGGTTTGGCCAATAAATCGCTATATAAACCATACTTTTACAATAAGAATGACAGTACTCGCATTGGCGACGACTGCAATAGAGTATAGTTTCGACCAGAAGGATTTCGACCAGAATCAAAGATAAGAATAAGAATATACATGTATGCATCTATGATCCTCTTTGCATCACATGTTGTATAGAAAATAATATCTCACACAAATCGGTTTATATGATACTAGACAGCAATCTGAGAGCACAGACCCTCACTAAGTACGCCTGCATGACAACAATATGAGTCGTCACTTCCGTCAAGTTCGTTTGATCAATTAGGCCTCGACACACATTTCGCCGACACCATCCGAACGTACCCGAACGACAAGCAAGCCTCGGCGCGCTCTATTGAGAACGAACGCAGTTTCGGCGAGAACCCCAAACGCCGGTTCGCCCGACTGACAGTCAGGCTATTAAGTTAGGCCTTAAGGGCGTAGGGACCACCCTTTGAGAGTCAAACGTGGGATGGAGTTAGATTATAAAGCTTCACCCGTTATTGATAAAAACTATTTTATGATGACGTTGTTTCCTTTGGTCTTAGCCGGGGAAGCGCGCTTTGTGCTTTGATGGAGGGAGTGACGTTGTTTCCTTGGATTTTAACCGCAGAGGCACGCTTTGTTCTTTGATGGAGGAAGTGACGTTGTTTCCTCTGATCTTGGCCGATAGGGCCGCCGAGAGAGAGAAGACTGATTAGGAAGTGTGTGTGTTTGTAGGCTTTTGTGTCCTGCAATTTAAAAAAAACGAAAACGTTTCTAAGTTTTAAAAAAAGAATAACAATTTTTTTTTCCTTTTTTGCGTTTTGGAACAAAAGAATGGAGATGGGCTATACAAATTTGGTTTTAAAAAAATGAAAAAAACGGAAAAAAATCGAAGTTAAAAACAAAAAAGTAACAAAACTTTTATGGTTTTTCAGGCGTTTTAGGACAAAAGAATCACAATGGCCGTAAGAACTTTTGACCAAAGAAATCCCGCAATAGCGGCCCGCCGCAATAGCGGCCCCAAACCACGTGCACAATGCATGCATCTGACCTAGCCTTTTCTGCTTACATCAAACGCACAAAGAGCGATAAATCAAAGCAGCTGGGCCTCGATGAATGCTCGGTGGTCTGAAATGACACGCATCTTACACAAAATGATGAATCAACAGAGCATACCGGAAACATTAAACGACAACTCCCATTTGAAAATGCTGTGATCTCCCGTCTTCATTCCCCAGCTCTTCCTTGACTCGGCCCGAGAGACAGTATGAGGAAATTGAACCTTTGCTGCCCCCACCAAACTCAAGACTAATGAGGAGGTACAACAAAGGAATGCTCGCCTAAGAGTAAATTCTCACAAGCCTCCTCCTAGCACCAGTGGCGAAGAGATACACGCCAAGCGATGGCCCTCCAGGAAACATGAATGGGTTCTTCACAAAGAATGGAGCAACGAGCCGACCTTGAGTTGCTTTGATTAAGCCGACATTGAGGCGAACAATGGTCCTCTCAATAATTTAGCACTACACTAAAAATAAACGACCTGATAATAATCGTGCAGAACGATATGACTGCCATTGTTATGACAGGGCGGTGAAGGTGAATGAGTAAAGAATTCAGTGGCAATAAAGAGCACCATAACAAATACAAGCATTCCAATGCACAGACCCCCTGATAGAAGACTGAAGTTAACAACAGATGAGTAAATGGCCGAAAAAGAACTGAAGGTGATCATTGCCCTGACTACGCAAGGATATAGGTGAATTATTAGGCTGCCCGACTTACAACTGAGCGTAAACCGGAATGAGAGACTGACAGAGAGAGAGAGAGAGAGAGAGAGAGAGAGAGAGAGAGCGACTGAGAGAGAGCGACTGAGAGAGAGAGAGAGAGAGAGACTGACAGAGACTGACAGAGACTGACAGAGAGAGAGAGAGAGAGAGAGAGATAGAGAGACTGACAGAGAGAGAGACTGACAGAGACTGACAGAGAGAGAGACTGAGAGAGAGACTGACAGAGAGAGAGAGAGACTGACAAAGAGAGAGAGAGAGAGAGAGAGAGAGAGAGAGAGGAGACACACAAAATGGATGCATGCTTCCAGTGTGCATCATCCCAATGTTACACTTCAAATGATGTAAAAACCGGGGATGGATGAATGTGTTGTGAAGATTCTAGATCATGCTCGAGTGTCACATCACGGTTGGTTTTGTATATCGGTCAGGGCCCGTATTCACAACGGCGATTTATCGGCGATTTATTTTAACCTCGATTTATCTCTAAACTCAGACGATTCCAACTGCCTGTTCCGCTCTCCCTTGGCTGGAAACCAGTATATATAGCAAAGCGCAACCTAGGATCCTCTGATGAGCGTACCTTATCTAACTGATCAAGATAACCCGGGGCTAGGGGATAAATCGAGTGTTAAAAAGATAAATCGCCGTTGTGAATACGGGCCCAGGTCATTGCCCTGACTCGCGACCGAGTTAGGCTAAAATTGTCGTTGTTTCACGTGACGTCAGTCGATTTCCAGCTCGAACTTTGAGAGATTGTGCCGCTTCATTCACAAAAGATCTGTAACCTGAGGTTATGTATATGTTACCGGAAACAAGCGGAGCCAGGAATTACGCGTAATCCCTAAGCGTTTTAGTGAATACGCGTAATAACTGTTTCACTCGGGGATTACGCGTAACCACTGAAATTTCCAGTGATTACGCGAAATTCCTGAAAAACGACCCCAGTTATTACGCGTAATCCCTGACACTCTGATACCGTGTACTTTAATGTATTCTTGCATTCTTTAATGCATTTTTTAATGTAGGTTTTGTAGTGCCAGAAAATATTTTTCAGAAAGAAATAATTGTGTTTTGAAATGTTGATCAGGTATTGCAAATACATCATATTGTTTTTGTAGTGCTGTTTCTTAAATGTGTTTCCTTTCCCTCTCCATGCGACCAATGCAAACAAAGGCTGGCAGCATACAGATGATACATAATTTTATTAGTTCAGAATTTTATTAGTTTGTTAGTTTATTAGTTAATAAAAAAACATAGCGTAAAATGCTCAGTTTAAAAGCATCGAAAGTTTTGGTTCAAAAACAAATCTGAAAAATAAATCCTGGCGGTAAGGAACGTTTGCACTACATTGTCACTTGTTGAACAATTAAGGCGGCTATGGCAGCGTGAGTTGCACTTAAGCCCGACTTTAAAGCATCTGCATCGCCTTGTCTGACTCTTTTTGGAATTAACCCTCTTTTGTTTGCATTTAAATGCTCGGTGAGAGACTTCGTAAATTTCTCCTCGATCGACATCTTGTTGAGACAGGGCAAGAACGAAGCATAAAGCAAGGGGTCAGACCAATGGGAAAGAACGCAGGCCTATACAATAAGCCAAAGAATCAGGGGTGCACAGATATGAACTGCATTCATTGAAAATCGCTCATGTTGATCTAGATCTATCCTTCGTTCATGCATCACGGATTTGAGCTGGTTCAGAATACTGACACAAACCTTAGGCTCTCCCAACAAGCAAACTACACTGAATCATCATCATCATCATCATCATCACCATCATCATCATTATCAATCATCAATCATCATCATCATCAATCAATCATCAGTCATCAATCATCAATCATAATCATAATCATCATCATCATCATCATCATCATCATCATCATCATCATCGTCGTCGTCGTCGTCGTCGTCACCAGCGTCATATCAGGAAATACGCGTAATAACTGGGGTAATTTTTCAATCAAACTACACGGCATCAGAGTGTCAGAGATTACGCGTAATAACTGGGGTCGTTTTTCAGGAATTTCGCGTAATCACTGGAAATTTCAGTGGTTACGCGTAATCCCCGAGTGAAACAGTTATTACACGTATTCACTAAAACGCTTAGGGATTACGCGTAATTCCTGGCTCCGCTTGTTTCCGGTAACATATGTTCTTTTCTCTAGTGGCTTGGAATTTCATAGAATTGTCACTTACTCATTCCCGTTGTAGGGCTCCCATACAATGGTCACTTACTCATCCCCTGATGTAGGGATTCCATACAATGGTCACTTACTCATCCCCTGTTGTAGGGATTCCATACAATTGTCACCTACTCATCCCCTGCTGTAGGGATTCCATACAATGGTCACTTACTCATCCCCTGTTGTAGGGATTCCATACAATGGTCACCTACTCATCCCCTGTTGTAGGGATTCCATACAATGGTCACTTACTCATCCCCTGTTGTAGGGATTCCATACAATGGTCACCTACCCCAAGGAACACTTGTCCACTGCTTTAGGGACGACCGTGCTGCAGAGGGTCCCCAATGTTTTGGAATAAAGAGATGCAAGACAAAACACACTGCCATTGTCTTTGTTTGCTGAGTGGCTGAACATCCAGACAGTTATCTTCTAAATGGGGTTCTAATCAACATTTCCACCGTCCACATCGGCATAGCATGTAATTTTAATCCTCAAGGATTTTGTCAATGTTGTTCCTCCTCCTCCTCCTCCTCCTGCTGCTTCTGCTCCTCCTCCTCCCCCACCTGCTTCTCATCCTGCTCCTTTTCCTGCTCCTTTTGCTCCTGCTCCTGCTCCTCGTCGTCCTGCTCCCCCTGGTCCTGCTGCTCCTCTTGCTCCTCATGCTCCTGCTGCTCCTGCTCCTGCTTCTCGTGCTCCTCCTGCTCCTTCTGCTCGTGCTCCTCCTCCTCCTCCTCCTCCTCCTCGTCGTCGTCGTCGTCAACAACAATTATCACAACCTACCCATCTGCCTGCCTGCCTACCTGTTTGTCTGCCTGCCTGTCTGCCTTCTTGCTTGCATGTCTTCCTGCCTGTCTGCCTGCCTGCCTGTTTGATCGATTGCCTGCTTGCTTGATGCCTGCCTTGCCTGCTTGCCTGCCTACTTTCCTGCCCATCTACCTACTTAAGTGCAACGCATGCACAACAAGTGATTTTAAAATCGTCAGTTATTTATAAACTTGTTCTACCCACGCATATTCAATCCTGTTGTAGAATAACTTTGTACAACATATTTGATCCGAAGATTAATGTTTGGAATTATAGTGCAAATGGAATGCTCGCTCAATCATTCTTCAACAAGTGCTTCACAATCTGTACATTTGGCAGAGTGCTTATGCCACAACACAGATGTAGACCGCTCCCATCTTCACACCTCAGAGACATCTGCACAAAAACGCCGCCTTGATTCAGTCCAAAGTAATCCAGCCATTCCATTGACCAACACCAACAGGTGTCATCAGCGGTGTATTCAATTCAGTTCAAACCCTTGTACAGAAAGTCTACAAACATGACCAGTTACACCTTTTCTGGGAAATAAAAGTATGCAGTGCTGCATGTCACTGAAAAACATGACCAAATGAAAACAAAATCCGTGGCGAGTTGAGACATATTAGCAGCGGATAAAACTCCTTCCATACCACAGGGTCTTGTGAAGCAAGGCATCACACCCTAATATTCTCGGCACCCTGAACACCATACCATTCGCATTAGTATCAAACATTTTGATCCACGTTGTTAATGACTGTTTACCCTTCCTACCTCTCTCAACTTCAACAGCTGTTAACTCAAAATGACTGATTCCCCGAAGCTGACTACAATCTGTTACATCATTTTGAATTGTTTAATTCCCATTAATCTTGCATCAGTTTAACGTGTTCTTCCTTTTTCATTTTTCTGGAAAATAATTTTACCTCATACCAATAATTCAACATTTTGAAATCCGACATTAAGTATCTGTTGCTGCATCAGGCCACATTTTTGTTAACTGCGCACTCAGACCATCTCGACAGAAAACTGGACAACCTGACTGCTGAAGCCGAGAGAGAGCCGGGTTTTCGACGCCCGTGCAGCTGTGGAGGTGTCCCAGGTGTCAACAGCGAGAGGGTTTTGCACCTGGGATTATAAATTTCTGGTCACCCAATCCTTCCAAGGTTTCGCATGACTGGACTCGGTCACTGCAGGGATGAAATAGGCCAGAGGGGAGTTGAGAGCATGGGGTGGATGGGTTTCTCAGCACCGGAATACACTGGCTAACTGGCTCCTCCCTCCTCCCCCCTCCTCCTCCTCCTCCATCTCCTCCTCCATCTCTTCGTTTTGCTGCTGCTCCTCCTCCTCCTCCTTGTCGTCGTCAACAACAATTATCACTACCTACCCATCTGCCTGCCTGCCTGCCTGCCTGCCTTTCTGCCTTTCTGCCTGCGTGCCTGCCTGCCTGCCGTTACGACCCAGATTGCCCGAAGTCTAAGTAGGTGAAATCATAAGCCGACACAAGTATGGAATTTAAAGCTTTGTATTTTAAAACAAAGATTTTATACAACAACAAGTTCGATACGCAAGACATCAATACACGGCACACACATCCGTAGCACTCAGAATTGCAGACAGCAATTCACTCATTTCCGCCAAACACCGCAGGACATCAAAACACGGAGAACACAGCCGTATCACTCTCAGAGAATTACAGACACAGCAATTCCTCCCTACATGTCCTCCAAACACCGCAGGACACTTCAACACTGCAAACACAGCAGTAATCGTAGTAAATTGCAACACAGCAATCGTTCCAGCCAAGTCCGCAAAAACACCGCGGAACTCTAGTAAACAACGAACCAGTCTACTTACATAACCACCGCACCACTCCCCGACAGCACAAAACCAGGCTTTCCTTCAACAAGAAGTGATGGGGAGCCCCGATTTATCGAACCCTTGCTGCTTTTATTACAAAATGTACGCCAACTCAGCACCGAAAAACTCGTGTGGCACGAGAAATCACAATTTCACTAACGTAATCAAAAATTTACATTCAGAACGAGAATTGCGCTCAGCGCACTGACAGCCGCGCACGTGACACTTGCCTGCCTGCCTGCCTGCCCGCCTGCCTGATTGCCTGCCTGCTTGCCTGCCTGCCTGCCTGCCTGCCTGATTACCTGCTTGCCTGCCTGCCTGCCTGCCTGCCTGGCTGCTTGTATATCTTCCTGCATGCCTGTCTACCTGATTGACTGCTTGCCAGTGTGCCTACCTGCCTGCCTGCCTGCCTGCCTGCCTGCCTGCCTGCCTGCCTGCTTGCCTGTCTGCCTGCTTGCCTGCCTACTTTCTTGCTTATCTACCTACTTATGAGCAACTTGTGCATAGCAAGTGATTTTAAAATGTTCAGTTATTTCTAGACTAGTTCTGCCCACTCATATTCAATCCTGTTGTATAATAACTTTGTACAACGTATTTGATCCGAAGATTAATGTTTGGAATTCTAGTGGAAATGGAATGCTCGCTCAATCATTCTTCAACAAGTGCTTCACAATCTGTACATTTGGCAGAGTGCTTATGCCACAACACAGATGTAGACCGCTCCCATCTTCACACCTCAGAGACATCTGCACAAAAACGCCGCCTTGATTCAGTCCAAAGAAATCCAGCTATCCCATTGACCAACACCAACAGGTGTCATCAGCTGTATTCAATTCAGTTGAAATCCTTGTACAGAAAATCTACAAACATGACCAGTTACACCTTTTCTGGGAAATAAAAGTATTCAGTGCTGCATGTCACTGAAAAACATGACCAAATGAAAACAAAATATGTGGCTAGTTGAGACATTTTAGCAACGGATAAAACTCGTTCCATACTACAGGGTCTTGTGAAGCAAGGCATCACACCCTAATATTCTCGGCACCCTGAACACCATACCATTCGCATTAGTATCAAACATTTTGATCCACGTTGTTTATAACTGTTTACCCTTCCTACCTCTCTCAACTTCAACAGCTGTTAACTCAAAATGACTGATTCCCCGAAGCTGACTACAATTTGTTACATCATTTTGAAATGTCCGATTCCCATTAATCTTGCACCAGTTTAACGTTTTCTTCCTTTTTCATTTTTCTGAAAAATAATTTTACGTTTTAATTCAACATTTTGAAATCCGACATTAAGTATCTGTTGCTGCATCAGCTCACATTTTTGTTAACTGCGCACTCAGACCATCTCGACAGAAAACTGGACAACCTGACTGCTGAAGCCGAGAGAGAGCCGGGTTTTCGACGCCCGTGCAGCTGTGGAGGTGTCCCAGGTGTCAACAGCGAGAGGGTTTTGCACCTGGGATTATAAATTTCTGGTCACCCAATCCTTCCAAGGTTTCGCATGACTGGACTCGGTCACTGCAGGGATGAAATAGGCCAGAGGGGAGTTGAGAGCAGGAAGTGGGTAGGACATTCAGCACTGGAATAAACTGGCTAAGTTTTTCCACAGGCAAGCCATATGAGGCACGTTTCATTTTAAACATTTTTCAAAACCATTCGCCCGCTAGCTCGAGGGGCAAGTAAAAATAAAAAAAGAAAAGAAAAAAAGTAAGTACCTCGATGCTGTTTGTTGCTGTATCACTGAAAAAACTCGCAGACAGGCACCAGATTTAATGAATATTAATTAGGACGGAATGGGCGGGAAGTCTGTGTGTGTGCGTGCGTTTATCTTTATTCTTGCACCTGTCTTTTCCACCATTCCTGTCTCCATTCTGACTCTTCATGTGGACATGGTGCGCGCGCGAAAACACAAATTAGCACACACGCACACATACACACACATACACACACACACACACACACACACACACACACACACACACACACACACACACACACACTTCCTCTCTTACGCTGTGCATGGACTATTTGTAGAAGTAGCCACGTGGTTGGGCAGTTCTTATAGGACATTCTCATTAACGTACCCTGCAGGAGTTATCCTCGGCGCTCTCTGTCGAAAAACAACGCGTTAGGTAGAACCACCTATTTCCGGTTGCAGTTTCGAAGCGTCTGCGCTGAATACTAGATCGCTCAAAAGTACATGTATGTGGGGGTGGAAAACAGTACTGTGTCATGTAAAGCTCGAATGAGCAGCAGCAGATAACTGTTTAGTTCTGACTTAAATTGACAATTTCGTTTCCCTGGTCTGGCGAGGACCGAAAATTCACTATCATCGAGTCGATGAGTGATCAACTTGCCCGCACTGGGCGTAATGCATAACTTGTAAGATCGGGTCGATGATGACAAGAATATGGCATTAAAACACACAAAAAGTTTCATTACAACTAAAATTACCGATTATATTAATAACTGACCATTTTTACACTTACAGCTAGTACTCAAACCTTACAAGGCAAACAAAACACACCTGCCGGAAGTGTCCCGGTCTAGCACGAGTGATCGTTTCGCTATCTGATCCAACATGGTATTCCAGCAAACAAGCAACTACTGCAACTTCATGAAGTTATTGAAATCTCAAAGTGTGATGTCAGACATCGATTGACCGAGTGCGACTGCAGCTGCCGGTTGCATTCTCGAACATTTCGTTTGCACTGAATACTAGATCGCTCAAAGTATGTGGGGGTGGAAAACAGTACTGTGTCATTTGCCATAACCATCGTGGCAAAATTATTGATGGAAAAGTTGTCAAGCTACATGGCATTCCAGCAAACAAGCAACTACTGCAACTTCATGAAGTTATTGAAATATCAAAGTGTGATGTCAGACATCGATTGACCGAGTGCAACTGCAGTTGCCGAATCAAACGTAGAATAGAATAGAATAGAATTCTTCGGCTTGCTTAGGCGTCCAGGGCCTATCGCCGATTCTGGTAGTTCTCTGGCTGTATTTTTATTGTTCTTATGGATAAAGAAAAAATTAGAGAGAAAAAAAGGCCTAATTGCTGTGCATCATCTGCGCCAGTGGTTCCTCCAGCTTGAACATATATCCTTGTAGATGCTTGTCCACTCTGTTCTTGAACGAGTTCAGGCTCGGTGCCTCAACTACGCTGTTTGGGAGGCTGTTCCACATGTTGATAACTCGCTGGGTGAAGAAATGCTGTCGTAAAGCCATATTGCATCGGTTTTTCTTGAGCTTGTAGGCGTGACCTCTTGTGACACTATTGTCATCGCAGGAAAACAGATTCTCTCCAATCTGATACATGCCGTGCGTATACTTGTACACTTCTATCAGGTCACCTCTAGTTCTTCTGTAGCACAGACTAGGGAGCCTCATCTTGACAAGTCTTTGTTCATATGTGAGATCCTTCAATCCCGGAATTATTTTTGTGGCCCTCCTCTGTACTCTCTCAACGAGTTTTTTGTCTCTTTCCAGATAGGGTGCCCATACTACATTTCCAAACTCTAGGTGCGGTCGTACTAGTGCTATGAACAGTAGCCTCATGGATTCACAGTCCAAGTGTTCGTATGATCGCCGGATGAGACCCAATAGTCTATTTGCTTTGTTAACCTGCGTTTCAATGTGTTGGGAGAACTTCAGCTCACTATCTATCTGCACTCCCAGGTCCCTCTCCACTCTAGTCTCTTCAAGCGTCACCCTTTCTTGACTGCCATGTTTTCTCATTTCATATTTTCTTTTAGAATTGTTTTTACCTAGGTGTAGCACCTTACACTTGTCCGCATTGAAGCGCATTTGCCACCTGTCCGCCCAGTCCACCAGAGCATCTAGATCTGTTTGCAACTTTACGCCATTTTCCTCCTTTTCTACAGATCTGTACAGTTTGGTATCGTCCGCATACATGGAGCACATACTTTCCACTGCATCGGGAAGGTCGTTAATGAACATCACAAAGAGAATCGGACCGAGTATGCTTCCCTGAGGTACCCCGCTTTTCACAGCTGACCAATCTGATAGTACACCATTAATTCTGACTCTCTGCCTCCTATCCGACAAAAAATCTCTGATCCAACTGAGAATCTTACCGCCAATTCCCAGTGCTTCCACTTTTCTCAAAAGTCGTTCATGCGGTACTGCGTCGAAGGCCTTAGCATAGTCCAAGTATATAGCATCCACTGGCAACCCATCATCAATCATCTGAGTCCATTTCTCTAGTGTAGTCAATAGGTTGGTGGTGCAGGACCGACCTGACACAAAACCGTGCTGAAAACTTGACAGTAGACTGTTTGCAACCAAATGCCTAGAAACTTCATCCCTCACCAGGGATTCTAGCTGTTTGCACACTACACTTGTCAAGCTGACTGGCCTGTAGTTGTTTGGCATATCTTTTCCCCCTTTTTAAACAAGGGAGTAACTTGCGCTTCTTTCCAGTCTAATGGGAGTGCACCTTCACTTAAAGATTTCTGAAAGACAAGGGCCAATGGTTCTGACAGCTCTTGAGCTAGTTCCTTTAGAATGCGTGGGTGGAAGCCATCTGGGCCCGATGACTTATTCGGGTTCAAAGCTGTTAGGCGTTCACACACTTTCGCAGGGCTGATTTCTATGTCACTTAATGTCGAGTCTATCTCAACACTTTCGCATGTCGGAATATTATACAAGTCCTCCTCCGTGAATACACTGCTGAAAAAGGTGTTTAAAAGGTTAGCTTTCCCCTCATCCGAGGAGACTTTCTTCTGGCCGTCTCTTAGGTCTGCAATACCCTCTCTTGTTCTAAGTTTACTCTTAGCATATGAGAAGAACGCTTTTGGATTCTGTTTCACATTCCTGGCAATATTCTTTTCATGTGATTTAACTGCGGCTCTGCCGCTACTTTTGACTTGGTTTCTGGCCCTAGTATAGTTCAGATAATCTGTGCCTTCCCGGGTTTGTAGGTACTTCCTGTATGCCTGTTTCTTTTTCTTAATCTTAGCCATGAGTTCATTGTTCATCCATAGAGGCCGATTTTTCCCAGTTCCAACCCTCACTTTGGGTATACTCTTCTCCACTGCTGCCATAACAGTATCCTTAACTGCAGACCAAGCCTGGTGCACACTCATGTCTCTAATATCAGCCATAATCTTTTGAGAATCAATACTCTCCCTTAGTTTGTCGTAGTCCCCCTTAGCGTAGTTGAAACAGGAACTATTCACCAGTTTCTTCTCTGAATAGCATCTGAGACCAAAGTGTAGTGTCTGGTGGTGACTTTTGCCCAACGGGGCCTCATGCCTAATAGTGCCAATCATTGCCTGTTCGTTGGTAAAAATCAAATCTAAAACATTTGGGGTTTGCTCTGCTCTGTAGTGTGTGGGCGCGCTCACATGCTGGATCAAGAACGAGTCTCTGACCGCCTCCATAAACAAGGAAGCTGGGTGTTGGAGGTTCCTGGGTGAAGCATCATCTGTCCATTTAATCTCAGGGTGGTTGAAATCACCGACAATCATCACATGCGATCTTTTCTCAGACATGCTTGACAGCAATCTGTTTACTGATGCATCATTAACTTTAGTACTGTTCGGAGACCTGTACACCACGCCTATCAAAAGGCTATCTCCGTCCCTCAGAGGTAATTCACACCAAACTGATTCATTAGCTGCCTGGTTCTCTTTTGTCAATTTCACTGGTTGTGCTGTATATTTTTTTCTGATCCACATAGTGACACCTCTCTGACTGTCCACAACACTCAGATTATGATTACGTAAGCGCTGCTCCCAAGCTCGTTTAAGTTGCTTGTGATCGTTTCGCTATCTGATCCGACAATAATTACTAAACATTGATATCAAAAGCACTATTCAAATTTTTTGGCGGGTGGTGTACCTCGCACAACTAAAATCTACGGTTAATATCATCTCCACAAGCCGAACTACGTGAAGTTTTACATTACGCCGAGTGCGGTACAAAGTTGATCACTCATCGACTCGATGATAGTGAATTTTCGGTCCTCGCCAGACCAGGGAAACGAAATTGTCAATTCAAGTCAGAACTAAACAGTTATCTGCTGCTACTCATTCGAGCTTTACATGAAACAGTATATCACACTAGCTCGATCGTCTGCTGGCGTAGTGACTACGGTTCGATCGCGTTCGTCTGCTAGCCAGCTAGGTATACGTACGGTGAGGTTTGTTTACTTATCTTCTGTGGGTTTTGTGCAGAAAGTATACGTTAAAACAGTCCAATGTGACTATTTTCGATTAGTTTTTAATCTAAGTAATCTTTTTGCAGGCTTTAATGTCATCCTTTTGCCACGATCTAGCGATCATCCCATCAGCTTCTATTTTTACCAGTCTACCGGAATTAGTGGAAGTAAAGGGACGAAACTCGGGCTGAATTTCCGTTTCAGAAGTGAGAATGTCCTATATCGGGCGCACGTCCACTGGGGACACCACGTATGACGGGTGGCTGTTCCCCCTGGGTCAGGCCAACGTGACCATTGCAGTGGACAAGAACTGCGTTCCCATTGTGGAGAAGGTCCGAGGAATGCTGGGAACCAGTAAGTGTCTTGGCCGTCTTGGAATGGAGTGCATGGAGTTTAGGTAGGAACGAACGAAGAAACGAACGAATGAACGAAAACTTTACTGTGCGGACCACCGGCCCATTAGAGAGGATAATAAATACACAAATTCAGATGGCAGACAAAACACCAAAACTGGTGTCCAGTCGTGGAACGTGTACGCGCACGTGAGAAACGAGTCAGCAGCGAAAACAAAACATCTTCGTGAAGTCCGTGCTGGCTGCCGTAGTAGCGCTGTCGGCCCACTTGGCTCCACGTGTTGTCTGTGGATGCTGACGTCATTCATGTGTTGTCTGTGGATGCTGACGTCATCCATGTGGTGTCTGTGGATGCTGACGTCATCCATGTGTTGTCTGTGAATGCTGACGTCATCCACGCGGTGTTTTCAGGAACATCTCAGCTGATCTGATGATGGAATAGAGGTAGGAAGAGAGGAAGGAAGGAAGGAAGGAAAGGAGGAAGGAAGGAAAGGAGGAAGGAAGGAAGGGAGGAAGGAAGGAAGGGAGGTAGGAGGGAAGGAAGGAAGGAAGGAAAGAGGGAAAGAAGGAAGGAGGGAAGGGAAAAAGGAAGGAAGGAAAGGAGGAAGGAAGAAAGAAAATAGAAAGAAAGAGAGAGTGAAAGAAAGAAGGAGAGAAAGAAAGAAAGAAAGCACGGAAGGATGGAAGGAAGGAAGGAGGGAAGGAAGGAAGGAGGGAAGGAAAAAGGAAGGAAAGAAGGAAGCTTTCATGATTACAAATGTCTTATTATCAGGAACAAGGGAAGTAACTGCTACTGCATCGTTACGAAGCTTGCGCATGCGTACGAATAAAGGGTTCCTCAACAGCCATCTGAGAAGTACAGTTGACTGTTCAAAGCTCCATCAGTTTTCCCCTTGTCACGCTCTTCCACTCGAGCCACACTAACAACAGACCACAAAACATGGTGTCAGAGATCCTTTGAACAAAAAGGGGAACCAGGATTCAGCTGAACGAACACATGAAAGCTAAGTAACTTGATTGAAAAATTTCAGTGCGTCACAATGTTCAAACCGCCGCAGCCATTCGCATTTCATGAGCCTTCTGCATGGCCAGCTTGGTTGGCGAGATTTGATCGTTTCAGGCTTGCATCAAAGCTGAGTAAAGAGAGTGGCGAGATTCAAGTTAGTAGTTTGCTGTACTCTATGGGTCCGGATGCTGAAAAGATTTTCGCACAGTTTGAGTTGTCTGACGATGATCAAAATGACTACGACAAAGTGAAGAAGAAATTTGATGAACATTTCATACCAAAGAGGAACGTGATTCACATCAGAGCAACATTTCACAGCAGGAACCAGAAAGAAGGTGAATCAATTGAACAATACGTCAATGCTTTGTATGAACTAGCAGAGCATGCTGCTTTCACAGAGAAGAAGGACACTATAAGAGATAGACTAGTCCTGGGGCTGAGAGACAAAGATCTTTCTGGACAGCTACAGCTAGAGAGCGAGCTGACTTTAGAGAAAGCAATCATGAAGTCGAGACAACATGAACAAGTGATGGCTGAACTAGAGGAACAGAGAGGTGCAACATCAGTTGATGGAGTCCGCTTCCGACCCGGGTGGAACCGAGGAGGGAAGGGATCCTCACATCAGAATGCACACGCGCATAATTCAGAGAAATTTGCGTGCAAGAAATGCGGAACTAGCCATGAAAAGTGGAAGTGTCCAGCATACCAGAAGAAATGCCACAAATGTGGGAAAATGTCACATTTTGCAAAAATGTGCAGGTCTAAGTCCAAGACAAAGAAAACGGATGAAGTTACTTCAGAGCCAGAGCCAGAAAGAGAGCTTGAAACAGAGCCAGTAGCAGAGCCAGAAAAAGAGCCTGAAAGAGAGCCAGAGCCTGAGAAAGAATACTTCATAGGAAGAGTCGAGTCCAATGAACCACCATGGAGGGTGAATTTGAAGTTGGAAGAAACCACTATCAACTGGAAGATTGATACTGGGGCCGACGTCAACCTGATTAGCAGATCTACATGGGCAAAGCTAGGACAGCCGAAGCTGCTTCCAGCGAATCGTGTCAACCTGATGAGTCCAGGGGGCAAAGTGAAAACACTAGGTCACTTCACTACCAAGTTTCAGAAGAACTTCAAGAAGATTGAAGCTACAGTGTTCGTCATTGATAATGACTCTGACAGTCTTCTGAGCCGCAGTACAGCTGCAGCGCTGAATCTTGTACGGAGAGTGAACTCAGTCACTTTCGCAGCCATGAAGTGTGAGCCTGTGAAGATCAAGCTCAAGGAAGGTACACAGCCGTACAGCATATCCACACCAAGAAGAGTGCCAATTCCACTGCAAGAAAAGGTGAAGAAAGAGTTGGAGAGGATGAAAGAAGACGGAATAATAGAAGAAATCACAGAGCCGACTGAGTGGGTGTCACCCATGGTTCCAGTACAGAAGCCTAACGGGGACGTCCGGATCTGCGTGGATCTGAAGAAATTGAACCAAGCAGTCCAGAGAGAGCGATACGTCATTCCTTCAATAGACGATATCATCCACAAGCTTCGAGGTTCCAGTGTGTTCTCCAAGCTTGACGCTCAGTCAGGATTCTGGCAGCTTCCGCTTCATGAAAGCACAGCCAAACTCACTTGCTTTCTTACTCCCTACGGCAGATTCTTCATGAAAAGACTCCCTTTTGGTATTTCTTCTGCACCAGAAGTGTTTCAACGGGTCATGACAGAGTCACTCCAGGGCATAGACGGAGTCATCTGCTACTTCGACGACATCGTTTGCCATACCAAGACGATGGAGGAGCATGACGCGCTGCTTGCAAAAGTCCACCAGAGGCTTGATGAAGTAGGCCTTCGCCTGAACAAGACCAAGTGTGAGTACAAGAAGAGGGAGATCACCTTTCTTGGTCACGTCATCAACGAACAGGGCAGGGTGTTCGTCCAGATCCGTCCAAGATCAAAGCGATCAAGAGTCTGTCAGAACCAGAAGACATCGCCGAGCTTAGAAGATACTTGGGCATGGTCAACTATCTTGGCAGGTATCTACCACACCTGTCCACTGTTCTGAAACCGTTGAACGCACTGTTGACCAAAGACGCAGCGTGGACATGGGGTCCTGAGCAGTCAGAAGCCTTTTTGAAAGTGAAGGAGATGCTCACCACTGCGCCTACCTTAGCGTACTTCGACCCAAATAAGCCGACGACAGTTTCAGCTGACGCGTCGAGCTATGGTCTGGGAGGAGTTCTTCTCCAGGAACATAAAGATGGATTGCGTCCAGTCGCATTCTGCTCCAGAACACTGACCAAAACAGAGACAAACTATGCACAGATAGAAAAGGAAATCCTCGCTTCAGTTTGGGCTTGTGAAAGGTTCGAGAGATACTTGGTAGGTCTAGAAAGCTTTACGCTTCAAACTGACCACAAACCACTCATTCCGCTCATCAACACCAAAGACTTGTCAGAAACACCACTGAGATGCCAAAGGATGCTGATGAGGCTGATGAGGTTCAAGCCAAAAGCAGTGTACATTCAAGGGAAAGACATGACGATAGCAGACACCTTGTCGAGAAGTCCTTTGAAGCCAGAGAAAGAAGAAACAGCACTGCAAGAAGACGTAGAAGCCTACGTATACGAAGTCACAAGCGCTTGGCCAGTTTCAGATGCCAAGCTGAACCAGATGCGTGAGGAGACCCAGAAGGACGTCAACCTCAAAACAGCGCTAGACTACACCATCAAGGGATGGCCAGTCTACAAAGAAGATGTCAAAATGGCAGCCAAAGACCTCTTTGCCGTTCGTGGAGACCTCAGTACTCATGAAGGACTGTTGATCTATGGCGATCGAATCGTCGTACCAGTTTCCATGCGAGCAGAAGTCTTAGAGAGAATCCATGATGGTCACATGGGTATCACCAAGTGCCGTGAAAGAGCAAAAACCTCAGTCAGTCAGTGTGGTGGCCACACATAAGCCATGACATCAAAAACAGAGTTGCAGGGTGCAAACACTGTCTAGAGAAGAAACCATCGCAAGCGAGTGAGCCATTGCTTCCGTCAACGATGCCAGAACGACCCTTTCAGAGGATCGCTGTTGACATTTGCGAGATCAGGGGACAGAACTACCTCGTCTCAGTAGACTACTACAGTCGCTACATTGACATAGCTCAGCTCAGCAAGGTGACCTCCACAGCAGTCATCAACAAGATGAAGATTATCTTCTCACAGCATGGGATTGCAGAGACAGTAGTTTCTGACAATGGAAGACAGTTTTCTTCAGGCGAGTTCAAGAAATTCGCTAAAGAATGGAACTTTTGCCATGTCACCAGTTCTCCTCACTATCCACAGTCCAACGGTGAGGCGGAACGTGCCGTGAAGACAGCAAAGGAGATCCTGAAACAGAAAGACTATCTCCTTGCATTGCTGACTTACCGAGCTACTCCACTCCCAACCCTTGGAGTAAGCCCGGCAGAGCTAGCGTTTGGAAGGAGGCTACGCACAACCCTACCCGTCCTTCCCCAGTCCCTTTTTCCATATAAAGTGGAACATGACACAGTACGCCAGCGTGATGCGAAGTCAAAGCAGTCACAAAAGCAGTACTTTGACAAAAGAGCACGGAGCTTGCCAGAGCTTCAACCCGGTGACCTCGTCCTCATGAAGGAGGAGGGAGAGAAAGGCTGGAAGAAGCCAGGCGAAGTCCTTGAAAAGTGTGCTCCAAGATCCTACCTAGTTCAGACTCCTGAGGGTAGGCTGAGGCGTAACCGCAAGCACATCAGGTTACGTACGTCCGAGCAGATCACTGTAGACAACCCGAAGATGTCGACGCAGATCAACGAAGACGACCCGAAGATGTCTGTCCCACCTACAAGCAGTCACACGTCGCAGCCGGGGCAACCACAAGCACAGCCGGTGCAACCGCTGCATCAGACGACATCAACGCCGCCATACATCACCAAGTCCGGTAGACAGATTCACAAACCAGCCCGGTACCAGTGAAGTAACATTCCTTAGTGATAGTCAGTACCGAGCTTGATTCTAAGCGATGCTACACAGGAAGCTGTTGCGTGAAGTTGATTGTCTAAGTGACGCTTTCCAGTATACCTTGTGTTGGTTGAAGTTATGAACTTCCGAGTTTGATTGTTCAAATTATAGTAGTTCATAGTTAGATTCTAAGTCAGAATTATCAGAGACGCTTTGCAGGAAGTCAAAAGCTAAAAGTTAGAGTTTACTTATTTGAAGTTGATCCGTTTGAGCTGAAGAGCTAACAGATACAGGGGCGGATCTGGGTTTTGAAAGGGGGGGGTGCAAAGTTTTTTTGTGTGTGTGTTTTGTATCTTATCAGCGAAGGCGCGAAGCGCCGAACCGACGGCGCGAAGCGCCGAGCATGCTAGGGGGGTCCGGGGGCATGCACCCCCGGAATTTTTTAAAAAAAAGGAAGCAAAATGGTGCAATCTGGTGCAATCTGAGTGTGTAAAGTGCTATTTTCAGGCGATACATTTTGCCACTGATGTGGTGGGGGGTGGAGATAGGACCAACTGTCTCTCTCTTGGGAAGCACATGCTCGAAAATGTACAGTGCTAAATAAGTTCGATGTTAATAATAAAGAATCACAATTCACAAAAACAACATGAGGAAAAAGTCTTTGCAACAAGATCATACCTCGAATTTAATAATCTTTATATGGGGGGGGGTGGGGGGTGCAATTACATTTAATTTTACTAGTGCATTCCTATATTTATCAGCATCTCTCTCTCTGCACCCACCCACCCCTTTTTATTTTGGCTGGGGGGGGGGGGGGGGTGCAATTACATCACTATATTTATCAACATATTTCTCTTTCCATTTTTTTATTTATGTATTATCATTGTTTATGTATTTTATTTCTTTAATTTATTTAGTTAGTTTTTTGGCTGGGGGTGGAATTACATTCACATTACTATATCTATCAGCATCTCTTTCTCTTTTTTGTTCTGCCGAGGGAGGGGGGGGGTGCAATTACATAATTTACATTACTATATTTATCAGCTTCTCTCTTCTTTTTTTTTAAGCCGAGGAGGGGGGGGGGGTGCAATTATATTTACATTCCAATATTTATCAACATCTCTTTCCCTGTGTCTCTCTCTCATTTTTTTGTCTTTTTGCTTGGGGGGGGGGGGGTGCAATTACATTTACATTACTACATTATCAACATATCTCTTTTTTTTTCCTTTTTTTTCCTTTTTTTTTTTTTTTTTGGTCCCGCTGGGGGGGGGGTGCAATTGCACCCATTGCACCCCCCCCAGATCCGCCCCTGAGATACTGTGTGTTAATCCGTTTGAAGTGAAAACAGATAGTTTGTGCTGAAACTTGAAACTCATAAGACGAGCTGCTGGAATATTGAGTTAATTGACAGTTAAAGTTGAAAGATTTAATTGTTGTGTCTTTTCCCTAAAAAAGGGAGATGTCGTATTATCAGGAACAAGGGAAGTAACTGCTACTGCATCGTTACGAAGCTTGCGCATGCGTACGAATAAAGGGTTCCTCAACAGCCATCTGAGAAGTACAGTTGACTGTTCAAAGCTCCATCAGTTTTCCCCTTGTCACGCTCTTCCACTCGAGCCACACTAACAACAGACCACAAAACAACAAACGAAGCAGTACTGAATATATTCCTGTTGTAATACAATCCACAGAATAGGGAATCACATTATCCATCTGCTGAGAGTGACGTCATGCCAATAACGTCACGTGATGCGACAGACTCCCTCTGGCTGCGTCGTTGCCATGGTTACTGCTGGCAGGAAGACGGGATGTCAAAGATGGAGGGGTCTACGATGCCAGGCTGGTAGCCATTGAAGAAGCAAATCTCATCCACTGGTGCTGTGTGAGACAAGACAGCAGAGGTTGACCTCATCTTTCCTTCAGCACTCCAGTCCTTGCAGTGCATGTGTCGGGTGTTGGTCTGGCTTGGTGGTACGTGTGTGTGTGTGTGTGTGTGTGTGTGTGTGTGTGTGTGTGTGTGTGTGTGTATGTGTGTGTGTATGTGTGTGTGTATGTGTGCGTGTGTGTGTGTGTGTGTGTGTGTGTGTGTGAGTGTGTGTGATGAGTGTGTGTGTGTGTGATTGTGTGTGTGTGTGTGTGTGTGTGTGTGTGTGTGTGTGTGTGTGTGTGTGTGAGTGTGTGTGTGTGATGAGTGTGTGTGTGTGTGTATGTGTGTGTGTGTGTGTGTGTGTGTATCATTCAGCGTGGCTGAGACTAGTGAATATAGTATCAGCAACATGTTGGTCACGTGATAGCCTTAATTCTTCCATTCCAAGCATACCACAAAAAACTAGTTCATCGTTGAGTGTATTCCTCCACTTGTTGTGCTACACTCGGACACCGAATTTACATTGATCAGTCTGCTTAACTCCAAACAGTCTGCTCAGCAGTTCGATCAAACAAAGACAGAAACTGTACAGATGGACGGACACTCAGACTGAAAAAGTCTGGGATCTCTCTTTGCATTCATGACAATTAGCCTTATAGCAACGAAATGTAGGTTAAATCACTTACCGACTCCATCAGTCGATACACGAATCATCGAAGTGTGGACTCCAGCAGCTCGTCAAACAGTGTGAAGGCAGTTAGACCACAGGTTCCGGCCAGAATACATTTACTGGCTAGAGTGTAACCATAAATTCATGCCACCTGCCCGGAGCCACAGGAATCCTTTTTGCTGTGTTTATACTAGTTCCAAAAAGTGCGAATACACGTGTATACACAGTCGCACGTGCTCACGGCATTTTGCAACCTTTTAGACGACGTTTGCGCTAAAAGTAGTTCTCAAATGATTTCCTGAAAATCTCATAAATTTGTTTTATTAGAACACCAAATTAGGGTTTATCTATCGAGATAAATAATTGGAGTGAAATAGAATCGTCTCTTTTTACTCTCGATGGTCTTTTGATCATGTTGAGATTTGATTGGTAAAACCATTGGAATGTGGAGCCCAAGTCACGTGACCAACCTGCAAAAAGATTACTTAGATTAAAAACTAATCGAAAATAGTCACATTGGACTGTTTTAACGTATACTTTCTGCACAAAACCCACAGAAGATAAGTAAACAAACCTCACCGTACGTATACCTAGCTGGCTAGCAGACGAACGCGATCAAACCGTAGTCACTACGCCAGCAGACGATCGAGCTAGTGTGATATAATGTTTCATGTAAAGCTCGAATGAGTAGCAGCATATAACTGTTTAGTTCTGACTTGAATTGACAATTTCGTTTCCCTGGTCTGGCGAGGACCGAAAATTCACTATCATCGAGTCGATGAGTGATCAACTTTGTACCGCACTGGGCGTAATGCATAACTTGTAAGATCGGGTCGATGATGACAAGAATATGGCATTAAAACACACAAAAAGTTTCATTACAACTAAAATTACCGATTATATTAATAACTGACCATTTTCAGGAAAGCAGGCAGGCAAGCAGGCAAGCAGGCAGGCAATCAAGCAAGCAGACAATCGATCAAACAGGCAGGCAGGCAGGAAGACATGCAAGCAAGAAGGCAGACAGGCAGGCAGACAAACAGGCAGGCAGGCAGGCAGATGGGTAGGTTGTGATAATTGTTGTTGACGACGACGACGAGGAGGAGGAGGAGGAGGAGGAGGAGCACGAGCAGAAGGAGCAGGAGGAGCACGAGCAGAAGGAGCAGGAGCATGAGGAGCAAGAGGAGCAGCAGGACCAGGGGGAGCAGGACGACGAGGAGCAGGAGCAGCAGGAGCATGAGGAGTAAAAGGAGCAGGAAAAGGAGCAGGATGAGAAGCAGGTGGGGGAGGAGGAGGAGCAGAAGCAGGAGGAGGAGGAGCAGGACGAGCAGGAGCAGGACGAGGAGGAGCAGAACGAGGAGCTGGAGGAGAAGGAGCAGGAGTAGCAGGAGGAGAAGCAGGAATAAAAAGAGTAGGAGGAGCAGGAGGAGGAGGAGGAGGAGGAACAACATTGACAAAATCCTTGAGGATTAAAATTACATGCTATGCCGATGTGGACGGTGGAAATGTTGATTAGAACCCCATTTAGAAGATAACTGTTTGGATGTTCAGCCACTCAGGAAACAAAGACAATGGCAGTGTGTTTTGTCTTGCATCTCTTTATTCCAAAACATTGGGGACCCTCTGCAGCACGGTCGTCCCTAAAGCAGTGGACAAGTGTTCCTTGGGGTAGGTGACCATTGTATGGAATCCCTACAACAGGGGATGAGTAGGTGACCATTGTATGGAATCCCTACAGCAGGGGATGAGTAGGTGACAATTGTATGGAATCCCTACAACAGGGGATGAGTAAGTGACCATTGTATGGAATCCCTACAACAGGGGATGAGTAAGTGACCATTGTATGGAATCCCTACAGCAGGGGATGAGTAGGTGACAATTGTATGGAATCCCTACAACAGGGGATGAGTAAGTGACCATTGTATGGAATCCCTACAACAGGGGATGAGTAAGTGACCATTGTATGGAATCCCTACAACAGGGGATGAGTAAGTGACCATTGTATGGAATCCCTACAACAGGGGATGAGTAAGTGACCATTGTATGGAATCCCTACAGCAGGGGATGAGTAGGTGACAATTGTATGGAATCCCTACAACAGGGGATGAGTAAGTGACCATTGTATGGAATCCCTACAACAGGGGATGAGTAAGTGACCATTGTATGGAATCCCTACAGCAGGGGATGAGTAGGTGACAATTGTATGGAATCCCTACAACAGGGGATGAGTAAGTGACCATTGTATGGAATCCCTACAACAGGGGATGAGTAAGTGACCATTGTATGGAATCCCTACAGCAGGGGATGAGTAGGTGACAATTGTATGGAATCCCTACAACAGGGGATGAGTAAGTGACCATTGTATGGAATCCCTACATCAGGGGATGAGTAATTAGTGACCATTGTATGGGAGCCCTACAACGGGAATGAGTAAGTGACAATTCTATGAAATTCCAAGCCACTAGAGAAGAGAACATATGTAACCGGAAACAAGCGGAGCCAGGAATTACGCGTAATCCCTAAGCGTTTTAGTGAATACGTGTAATAACTGTTTCACTCGGGGATTACGCGTAACCACTGAAATTTCCAGTGATTAGGCGAAATTCCTGAAAAACGACCCCAGTTATTACGCGTAATCCCTGACACTCTGATGCCGTGTAGTTTGATTGAAAAATTACCCCAGTTATTACGCGTATTTCCTGATATGACGCTGGTGACGACGACGACGACGACGACGACGACGATGATGATGATGATGATGATGATGATGATGATGATTATGATTATGATTGATGATTGATGATTGATGATTGATGATTGATGATTGATTGATGATGATGATGATTGATGATTGATGATTGATAATAATGATGATGATGATGATGATGATGATGATGATGATGATGATGATGATGATGATGATGATGATGATGATGATGATGATGATGATGATGATGATGATTCAGTGTAGTTTGCTTGTTGGGAGAGCCTAAGGTTTGTGTCAGTATTCTGAACCAGCTCAAATCCGTGATGCATGAACGAAGGATAGATCTAGATCAACATGAGCGATTTTCAATGAATGCAGTTCATATCTGTGCACCCCTGATTCTTTGGCTTATTGTATAGGCCTGCGTTCTTTCCCATTGGTTTGACCCCTTGCTTTATGCTTCGTTCTTGCCCTGTCTCAACAAGATGTCGATCGAGGAGAAATTTACGAAGTCTCTCACCGAGCATTTAAATGCAAACAAAAGAGGGTTAATTCCAAAAAGAGTCAGACAAGGCGATGCAGATGCTTTAAAGTCGGGCTTAAGTGCAACTCACGCTGCCATAGCCGCCTTAATTGTTCAACAAGTGACAATGTAGTGCAAACGTTCCTTACCGCCAGGATTTATTTTTCAGAATTGTTTTTGAATCAAAACTTTCGATGCTTTTAAACTGAGCATTTTACGCTATGTTTTTTTATTAACTAATAAACTAACAAACTAATAAAATTCTGAACTAATAAAATTATGTATCATCTGTATGCTGCCAGCCTTTGTTTGCATTGGTCGCATGGAGAGGGAAAGGAAACACATTTAAGAAACAGCACTACAAAAACAATATGATGTATTTGCAATACCAGATCAACATTTCAAAACACAATTATTTCTTTCTGAAAAATATTTTCTGGCACTACAAAACCTACATTAAAAAATGCATTAAAGAATGCAAGAATACATTAAAGTACACGGTATCAGAGTGTCAGGGATTACGCGTAATAACTGGGGTCGTTTTTCAGGAATTTCGCGTAATCACTGGAAATTTCAGTGGTTACGCGTAATCCCCGAGTGAAACAGTTATTACGCGTATTCACTAAAACGCTTAGGGATTACGCGTAATTCCTGGCTCCGCTTGTTTCCGGTAACATATATAAGGAGCGACAAAGCGAGAGATAGACACGACTGACACGAGCCAGACACAAGCAGCAGATGCGACTGAGTTAAGGTGAGAGCTTAACTTTGTAAGGAGCGAGTCCCCTGCGACACTGTGCATAGAATGAAGCGAGAACGACGACGAATTACCGTTGGCTGATTTTCACCACTGTGTAGCGATCAGTGCGTGAATAAAGTTTATCGAAAACGACCACCAGTGTTTGTCACTTCGATTTCCCAGCGCAAACCAGGAGAACCCCCGCACAACGAGAGAAGAGTGCAACAAATGGATTGAGTTTTACAGCCTATCAGCACAAATTTCACTAGAATGATTTAGAGTAAGCACAAATCAAATCTCGATGTCCCTAGTTGTTCGTATAGAGCTCTTACGAATCACGTAGGTAGACGCGGTGGGTCTATTCTTACTCCCCCAACCCACAGGGGTGCAAAAACCGAAGCGTTCAGTAGAATTCCAGTCATGAGCTACACCCATGTGTCCTTACAGAGTTGACGACTTTGCTCTGACTTAGCATGACGTGGGCTAAGTTTTGGAGTCTTTAAATGGAAGCCCATCGTCGTATTAGCCAAGATTAGACGTGATCCGTTGATGTAAAAATAGTACAGTCGAACATACCAAGACTACTGAAATCTGCCCTTAGCAACAGATACTTCGTCAACGTTCTCTTTTACACCAGTCACCTTGACTTCGTACCCATAATCTCCGGCAACGGCCACAAAGAGACATGTAGGTGTTGTCTGCACAAGACTGGAAGACACTTTTCATTATGATATCCGTAAAGTTGCAACGTACAGGGCATGTTTCTCGAAGCAAGCCATGAATTCAACCTTTGAAACGTTATTTGATCTGCATGTTTCAAGAATTCAATGAACAGTGACGTCTCATGTTAAAGACGGAAGAGAAGGTCCGTGCATGTCAAAGACTGTCCATCCTTGCACAAGAAATTGAAGGAAAGAAAGTTCTTGAACCGTACTAACGAACAACCGTGTATTATTTCTTACGTGCGACATGTTCATCAAAAAGTTTATGATTGGAAGCAAATTAAGCGGTTTACTGTCCTTGATTTTGCAGTCTTTCTGACGATGGCATCTACAACTAAACACCAAAGACTTGTCGGTGAGTTTGATTATTGTAGTGTTGATTATTTCCACCTCTTGGTTTTCATGCAGACTATGAAGCGGGTGTTGAAAACATTGTCAATGTTTGTGTCTTCTCTCTGTATGACAGCTTTAGCCTGCTGAATCAATATTTTCTCCCGTGGATCGAACTGATTGGTAAAAAGGATAATTTGAGTTCTGAAGAATACACGATTGGAAATGTTTACTTTTTAAAGCTTCGTGTATTAAAAGCTTCACTGCTTTGGTGTACAAATTTGATATTCTGGTACACACCAGAGAAATCGTCTCTGGTGAACCCCATTGACTTGAGACGTGAAACTAATATGTATATTGACTATCACTAGATGTGTTGTGTAAACGTTGCTGCCTTTAATGATTGCTAACTAAATTGTTGTCTTTGGAAAAAAGTATGATAATTTGTCAAACTCTTTCGCTATCAGAAACACTGGACCAGTCATCACTGGGGAGAGAGGAGCACATCTTCAAAGTGAGCTACATGGAGCGTTGCTGGGGCGGTGGCAGGGACATGGACGATAAAGACTTTGATTTGGTCTCCAGCAAGAGAATGGCTGAACATCTCCAAAGCTGCTTGAATGAGATCAAGAGGATGCGACTGGACAAGCTGAAAGCGGACAAAACCCGCATAATCAGCAAGCCAACTGTTTTCCTGACAATTTCACGCTCATAAGTCGTTATGAGGCGTGATGAGGTGAAAGACGAGGTAATGTTTGCACATGGCAAACTCAGTCTCCACTCTTGCCCACTGTCGGCCGTTTTGTTTTCTTATGTTAGTTATTTGTCTTTCGTTGCTTTCATTTGCTCACTGCTTTTTCTCCATAAAACTGTGTCTAGCTCCTCGCAACTCAAATCATATGTGAATCAAACGACTTTCTCAATGAAAGTTCAGAGACGAAACTGTGGCTTTTCTTAAGTTTCTAACGCGTTATCATTTTGTTGTCAATTAACCTCTGCATGGCGTACCATTTACAGCCAAGTAGGGGAGAGCGGGGCTAAAAGTAACACGGGTTGGAAGTAACAAGCAGCATTACTCCTTACTGTTTATGAGTTTTCTGCTGAGACTGAGACAGTTGTTCCCTTTACTCATTCTCCATTTCCCAAGAAAAAATGGCGGAATGGAATCGACGCATGTGAGAATGGGAACAAAAAGTTCGAAATTCAGGCATGTGAGTAACTTTTTGCAATTTGTAAAGAGTATCATGTATCTCTAAATCACTAATGCTTAGAATACTGACAGAAACGGTTTAAGAAAGCTTGTTGCTTTATCAATGTTATCATACCATCAAAATCTGCTTCTCGTTTTCTGTGTTGGCTGCTGGGTTAGGGCCGGTGATCAACAGTGGGATGGGGCTAGTTGTAACACACCAGAAGGGGCTAGTTGTAACATGTTACAACCAGCCCCACCTGTGTTACGACCAACCCAATTTTTCTATTCGCTACAAATTGAAGAAAATAAGGAGGAAAAAGTGAGTGTGTGTGTGTGTGTGCGCGCCCGTGTGCGTGTGCGCATGCATGTTTAAGTATGCGTGCTGCATGGAGCTGTGTCTGCCTCTATGTGGTATTTTTGTTTAATGAGGATTCTGTCTAGATCTTTTGTATTTTTTTCCTCGTAAATCAACTTAAATAAATTTAGACATTTATTTTTTTCCAGAATGGTTCGAAACTACCAGAGGAAGACCTCACGTAGACAGACAGCAGTTTTAACCAACACCCCAGAAAAGAACAAGCTGAGCCGGGAAGAAAAAACTAACAGAAACCGTGCACCTATTAGAACAGGAGGTAGAAATACACTGCAGAAACAGAAAGGGAACAAAAAGTCGAGAAAAACATCAAGCTACAAAAAGTCTGACTCTGTTTCCACAGACTCTGAGGAGGATTTTTGTTTGGTTCGTTGTGAACCCTATTCAAACAGCATGCCAAACGAGAAATGGGTTCAGTGTGTGAGGTGCAAGAATTGGTCTCATGAAGAATGCACACAGAAAAAACCCAGTTACATCTGTCAAAACTGTGATTCAGATGACTCAGATTGATGTGCTGATTATGTCACTGGCACATTTACATTTGTGTTTGCTTTGTTTGTGCAAGTACATGCAGTGGAGGATTTTTGTTTGGTTTGTTGTGAACCCTAGTGGGATAGGTAGGGGTTGGGGTATGTGGAGGATGGGCTATGTAGGGGTCGAGTATGTAGAGGATGGGCTATTTAGAGGATGGGCTATGTAGGGGATGGGCTATGTAGGGGATGGGCTATGTAGAGGATGGGCTATTTAGAGGATGGGCTATGTAGGGGATGGGTTATGTAGTTGTTGGGCTATGTAGGGGATGGGCTATGTAGGGGATGGGCTATGTAGTTGTTGGGCTAGGTAGGGGATGGGCTATGTAGGGGATGGGCTATGTAGTTGTTGGGCTAGGTAGGGGATGGGCTATGTAGGGGATGGGCTATGTAGAGGATGGGCTAGGTAGTTGTTGGGCTAGGTAGGGGATGGGCTAGGTAGGGGATGGGCTATGTAGTTGTTGGGCTATGTAGGGGATGGGCTATGTAGGGGATGGGCTATGTAGTTGTTGGGCTAGGTAGGGGATGGGCTATGTAGGGGATGGGCTATGTAGAGGATGGGCTATGTAGTTGTTGGGCTAGGTAGGGGATGGGCTAGGTAGGGGATGGGCTATGTAGAGAATGGGCTATTTAGAGGATGGGCTATGTAGGGGATGGGCTATGTAAGGGATGGGCTATGTAGAGGATGGGCTATGTAGAGGATGGGCTATGTAGGGGATGGGCTATGTAGGGGATGGGCTATGTAGAGGATGGGTTAGGTAGTTGTTGGGCTAGGTAGGGGATGGGCTATGTAGGGGATGGGCTATGTAGAGGATGGGCTAGGTAGGGGATGGGCTATGTAGAGGATGGGCTATGTAGAGGATGGGTTAGGTAGTTGTTGGGCTAGGTAGGGGATGGGCTATGTAGGGGATGGGCTATGTAGAGGATGGGCTATGTAGAGGATGGGCTAGGTAGTTGTTGGGCTAGGTAGGGGATGGGCAATGTAGAGGATGGGCTAGGTAGGGGATGGCTATGTAGGAGATGGGCTATGTAGGGGATGGGCTATGTAGAGGATGGGCTATGTAGAGGATGGGCTATGTAGAGGATGGGTTAGGTAGTTGTTGGGCTAGGTAGGGGATGGGCTATGTAGGGGATGGGCTATGTAGAGGATGGGCTATGTAGGGGATGAGCTATGTAGAGGATGGGCTAGGTAGGGGATGGGCTAGGTAGGGGATGGGCTATGTAGAGGATGGGCTAGGTAGAGGATGGGCTAGGTAGTTGTTGGGCTAGGTAGGGGATGGGCTATGTAGAGGATGGGCTAGGTAGGGGATGGGCTATGTAGGGGATGGACTAGGTAGGGGATGGGCTATGTAGGGGATGGGCTAGGTAGGGGATGGACTAGGTAGGGGATGAGCTATGTAGAGGATGGGCTAGGTAGGGGATGGGCTAGGTAGGGGATGGGCTATGTAGAGGATGGGCTATGTAGAGGATGGGCTAGGTAGTTGTTGGGCTAGGTAGGGGATGGGCTATGTAGGGGATGGGCTATGTAGAGGATGGGCTAGGTAGGGGATGGGCTAGGTAGGGGATGGGCTAGGTAGGGGATGGGCTTTGTAGAGGATGGGCTATGTAGTGGATGGGCTAGGTAGTTGTTGGGCTAGGTCGGGGATGGGCTATGTAGAGGATAGGCTAGGTAGGTGTTGGGCTAGGCAGGGGATGGGCTAGGTAGGGGATGGGCTATGTAGGGGATGGTCTATGTAGGGGATGGGCTATGTAGAGGATGGGCTATGTAGAGGATGGGCTAGGTAGTTGTTGGGCTAGGTAGGGGATGGGCTATGTAGAGGATGGGCTAGGTAGGGGATGGGCTATGTAGGGGATGGGCTAGGTAGGGGATGGACTAGGTAGGGGATGGGCTATGTAGGGGATGGGCTAGGTAGGGGATGGACTAGGTAGGGGATGAGCTATGTAGAGGATGAGCTAGGTAGGGGATGGGCTATGTAGAGGATGGGCTATGTAGAGGATGGGCTAGGTAGTTGTTGGGCTAGGTAGGGGATGGGCTATGTAGGGGATGGGCTATGTAGAGGATGGGCTAGGTAGGGGATGGGCTAGGTAGGGGATGGGCTAGGTAGGGGATGGGCTATGTAGAGGATGGGCTATGTAGAGGATGGGCTAGGTAGTTGTTGGGCTAGGTCGGGGATGGGCTATGTAGAGGATGGGCTAGGTAGGTGTTGGGCTAGGCAGGGGATGGGCTAGGTAGGGGATGGGCTATGTAGAGGATGGGTTAGGTAGTTGTTGGGCTAGGTAGGGGATGGGCTATGTAGAGGATGGGCTAGGTAGGGGATGGGCTATGTAGGGGATGGGCTATGTAGGGGATGGGCTATGTAGGGGATGGGCTATGTAGAGGATGGGCTAGGTAGGGGATGGGCTATGTAGAGGATGGGCTAGGTAGGGGATGGGCTATGTAGGGGATGGGCTATGTAGGGGATGGGCTATGTAGAGGATGGGCTAGGTAGGGGATGGGCTAGGTAGGGGATGGGCTAGGTAGGGGATGGGCTATGTAGAGGATGGGCTATGTAGGGGATGGGCTATGTAGAGGATGGGCTATGTAGAGGATGGGCTAGGTAGGTGTTGGGCTAGGTAGGGGATGGGCTATGTAGGGGATGGGCTAGGTAGTTGTTGGGCTAGGTAGGTGTTGGGCTAGGTAGTTGTTGGGCTAGGTAGGGGATGGGCTATGTAGAGGATGGGCTATGTAGAGGATGGGCTATGTAGGGGATGGTCTATGTAGGGGATGGGCTATGTAGAGGATGGGCTATGTAGAGGATGGGCTAGGTAGTTGTTGGGCTAGGTAGGGGATGGGCTATGTAGGGGATGGGCTATGTAGGGGATGGGCTATGTAGAGGATGGGCTAGGTAGGGGATGGGCTAGGTAGGGGATTGGCTAGGTAGGGGATGGGCTTGGTAGGGGTCGAGTATGTAGAAGATGGGCTATGTAGGTGCTGGCGTATGTAGAGTACATGCCGTCGAATACCATTAAGTCTTTTTTTAATGTCTAATATCATTGTGTTAAAACCAGCCCCACGGCTTGTTACAACTTACCCCACATGTGGGGCAAGTTGTAACGAGTAGGGTTACGTCAGTTTTGTTCACCTTGGAGACAAACGGTGCAGATTTGAACAATTGTTTCAGTTTCAACGTTAAAACGAATGTTTTTAGTTGTGCTTGAGTGAATAAAGTTGCTTAAATGCTAAGCATGTAATGCGTGATGAGTCGTAATGTAAAAAATGTTACAACCATCCCCGCTCTCCCCTACTCTTTGACGTTTAGAAATGTCGACTCCTTGACACCATGATAGCAAGCAGTAACGGTGGCATTGAAGCACGAAGTGCTTCAACAACGGGAGGGGTGGGGGTGGCGGGAGGACGAGAAAAAGAAGAAAGGACTTATTTACATGTCATCTATTCTTTGCATTAAACAGTAAAAGGGTTGACACCACAAATACGACCAAAGTGAGATAAAGATATTGGTCTAATTTCGAAAGTGGAGACAAGTTAGAAACAACAGGATACAAGAAAAACGAGAGGCAATTTGTCACCTCAAACGTTTTCGCATGCATGCAAGTCTAGGGTCAGGGGGACGGCTAAGGCGATATACATAGGCAGTCATGTTGTTTTGAACCGTGGTCTTTCAACTTCGAGTTTGTGCAGATAGTACGCATAGCATGGAGTCGTGTACGCGGTGTACGAGGTCCTGTTGCTTCAAACCCCTAGATGTCTACACTTTCCTAGTGCACGCTAGCCCAGTACACACTAGTTTACGTGAGTAATACAAGTAAATCCTCTGTGCCTGATCAGTCTGCTAGCCGTGTGGTGTCTGTGTATGTATTCCATTGAAACCCTTTCTTTATGTTAAGGATATGAATTTATATTGATTCAGTTATATTCCCTCTGATTTTCCTGTCCTTCGTATACTTATGCTCTTAAAGCGCCTGACGTCCAATTTTGCAGATCAATAAAGTTTATGTAAGCCTGGAGTAAATTACATGCAAACATCTCACGTTCTCTCTGCTTAATTTAAGTCAGATGCCCGAGCAAAATCTGATTGCCAAATAATTTCTTTCACATTGTCATCTGCTCAAAATTCAAAACGTTTTGATGCTTTCAGTATGAAAACAGAAGTCACAAAGACTCGAGCATACGAACAACTAGTAGTTCAGATATGTAGAATTTCCTCTTTTATAAAGATAAACTGCACAGGCTTTTCTTATTGCGGTACTATTATGCTCCCTCTTTCAGGACAGGGATTTCTCTTCGGTTCCGACACGAGTGGTGGCGGTACTATTATGCTCCCTCTTTCAGGACAGGGGTTTCTGTTCGATTCCACTGACACGAGTGGTGGCGGTACTATTATGCTCCCTCTTTCAGGACAGGGATTTCTGTTCGATTCCACTGACACGAGTGGTGGCGGTACTATTATGCTCCCTCTTTCAGGACAGGGATTTCTGTTCGATTCCACTGACATGAGTGGTGGCGGTACTATTATGCTCCCTCTTTCAGGACAGGGATTTCTGTTCGGTTCCACTGACACGAGTGGTGGCGGTACTATTATGCTCCCTCTTTCAGGACAGGGATTTCTGTTCGGTTCCACTGACACGAGTGGTGGCAATAGTTCAAGACAAGGAAGCCAAGTGAGTGTTTGGCATCATGACCAGGGGAGACGACGGGTATGACGTCATCGGACTGAAGACCTTCAAGGGCGAGTGTGCGAACGCAAGGCTTTGCTAACTGCAAAGAAGAATGGTGACGCGGGGGGCATACGGACGCAATATCTCGTGCAACATCATAAAGCAGTCATTATGCAATAGCCCCAAATTCTATGATAAAACTTTTTTCATGAAGAAATGGTATGAATCTGGTATCAAATGGATTAAATATGATAATAAACGAAAATGGACCAATAAAATCATGTCAAGGGGTAAAACACAATATAGCATTGACGGAAATTTCCTCATGTCTACATATTAAACAGAAATTATCCCAAAGGGCTGGGAAAAAATTAATAACCACATCAAAGGAACTGATAAATCTAGACATTCAAGAGAACTCTCAAGTACAGAATATTCTGTCAAAAATGAGATCTTCTAAATATTTCTATAATATCCTAATGGCCAACGATACCCAGCCCTCAGCTCAAATTAAATGGGAAGCAAAAATAGAGTGGCAGAATTCAATGGAATCAATATTACATATTACCAAGGAAGGCAAATAAAGATGTAAAATTACTAATTTTCCAATGCAAAAAGTTTACATAGCATGTTACCGACTAATTATTTTCAACAAATGATGGAAAATTTGTTTATTGATAATTTGTGCACATTCTGTGAGCGACAAGGTGAAACTATAGAACACCTGTTTGCAGAATATCAAGACTCAATAGTGTTTGGTGAAATAATAAAAGATTTCTTATCAGAATGTGGTCTAAGGCCAGCTGGTATTTCCTTTTCTTAAAATAATATATATCCTTGGAGAAAAATGTAATAAATCTTTTCTGGGTTTTTCAATGTTAACCAGAAAGCATGTCTATATTTAAGGAAATTCCCAGAAATGAAACAAAACTTCTATGATTTGGAAAAATGTGTCAAAAGGGTGAAACTGAATTACTTTCAGCTTTCATGGACATGAAAATAGGGAGATTCAATTATAATTGTAACAAACTTAAAAGAATCTATATAATTGTACATATTCTACTCTTTCTCTCAGCATGCGCCCGCACTAGACCTTGTTTATGGATATTTGTTTAATGTTTGTTTTTGTTCTTTATTGTGTTCTTCTTGATTATGACTATGAGGAGGAAGTTGATGACGTTGACGTCTTTATTTTTTCTGTTGTTGTTGTTTTATTTTTCTTTTCTTTGCTAGAAACAATAACTAAATTGTATATATGTTTTTGACAAATTTTACAGCGATCTTTACCTTATATTGATTTTTTTTAATAATCACAATAACGCTAGATCTCTGTTTTAGGTTGGCAAAATCTGTGAAGCAATCCAGAATTTCACCCAACTCGATAAGCAGAAAAAATCAGGCAGTTCCATGAAACATCAGGCAGTTCCACGAAACATCAGGCAGTTCCAGAAACATCAGGCAGTTCCAGGAAACATCAGGCAGTTCCAGGAAACATCAGGCAGTTCCAGGAAACATCAGGCAGTTCCAGGAAACATCAGGCAGATCCAGGAAACATCAGGCAGTTCCAGGAAACATCACGCAGTTCGTGACCAACTTCACAAGGACTACAGCAGCAAAATGATAAATGAATTGCCAGTCATGTTGTTGCGCAGTTTCAAAAGTTGTCATCTTTGCATCCATACTTCTTTAGTGTTCTTCTCCCAACGCATGCCTCTGCTTTGTCTAGAATTGTAACTGCTCTAACTAGTCTTATGAATATTCATCAAGTGTATCGAAATGCATCTTATATCACTAGCTCACCTCTTCTGTCATAACACAGAGACAGTGAGAGAGAGAGAGAGAGAGAGAGAGAGAGAGAGAGAGAGAGAGAGAGAGAAGAGAGAGTGAGAGAGAGAGAAAGAGAGAGTGAGAGAGAGAGACAGAGAGAGACAGAGAGAGACAGAGAGAGACAGAGAGAGAGAGACAGACAGACAGACAGACAGAGACAGAGAGACAGAGAGATTCGATTCGATTCGATTCGATTTGTTTATTTCGGCCGACGACCCGTCAAGACAGTATAATTCACATGTATGTACATATGCAAAAAATAGAACATGTTATGTACAAGTGTAAAACCAGTACAGTCAGTAAAGCTAAGTGCCATACAAGTAAAAGAAAGTTCCAATCTTACAGAAACATCGTTAACCTAAATGACTGGTTGTAGTTGCTTGATGTACATATCAGGTGGCATTAATTTCACTTTATACATGATTTTCCTCAGTCGAGTTCGTGAGCCTCTCACAACGAAGTTTAAAAGCATAAAATATATACATCGATACATCGCGTGTCTTTCTTATATCACATCCATTGATCAGGTGCGTCACATCAATATACCTTGCATTTTTCAGGTATTTTGAAATATATTTATCTCGTAGGTCCCTATATATATGACAATGGATTAAAAAATGCCGCTCATCCTCGTACTCTCCGCAAAATGGACACTCTCTGTCTGCATCATGGTCAGGATTGCGCAGGTTTGACCCAAGAGCAAAATTTCCAACACGGAAACGTACAAATGCATCCCTAAATTTTCTTATATTTATGTAATTCAAATAACTCTCACACTGTATAGAGTGCTTAAAGGATCCATAAAAGGCAAGTCTGTTACTTTCACTAATTTTCATGTGCCATTCTTGAAGGGAGCAGTCACACAGTCTTTGTTTTAGCAATCTAATAAAGCTCTTTTCATTTATGTGCCCACAAGTTGTCCACACATAGCCAAATCCAAGTCTTGACAGACATTGTTCAACTGATTTTACCCAATTCAGCTTCCCACACACACTTTCTTTCGATAGCATTAAGTAGGCTTGCTTTGGCAATCTGCTTTCCGACATCCTGCTCAGCCGAAACCAGTATCTAATCGCCCGAATGATAGTGTTAATAAACATTGGGTATCTACCCAGCTCACCACTGCACATGACATTTGGAGTTTTTACAGAAACATTGAGAAAGCGCTTGCATGCAAACATGTGCGCCTTCTCAATACTTTCTCTTGTCTCCAATCCCCACAACTCTGAACCATAGAGTAAAGAAGGCTGTATTTGAGCATCGTACAAACGGAAAAAAACTGCTGTGTTCATAGTGCGAAGATGCCACATTGCCTTAATCAACTGTACAGTTTTTTTCTTGGCTTTTACACCCAGGCTTTCGAGAGCAGAAGATACCGATAATTTAGTAGTGAACACGAATCCTAAGTATTTATACTCATTAACCACTTCCAGATCTGCTCCTCCCATGGACCACCTTTCCCCTCGACCCAGAAAACCGCCCCTACGGAAAACCATGACCTTTGTTTTGTCAATATTGACGTGAAGACCCAATCTCTTGGATGCGTGATATAGGTTATTTATCTGGCACTGTAAACCAACAGGGGTAGTAGAAAGCAGAACAATGTCGTCTGCAAAGATAAGCGAAAACACCTCTGTCATCCCGGGCAGTAGCTGAACACCATGGCGCCCGTATGTACGAATGTACCTTGCAACGTGTTCAATGAATAGACAAAAAATTATCGGGGACTCGACTGCCCCCTGTCTTACGCCGACGGAGCAGTCAAAGAAATCTGACATGGTACCATTCCACCGTACACACGCCTGCACTTGTGAGTAAACCGACTGAAGCATTCTCAAGAACTTTGTTGAAATCCCCGACTCCGCCAGCACTGTCCAAAGACGAGCCCTACCAACAGAGTCAAAGGCCCTTCGGTAGTCAACAAAGGCGGCGTAGAGTTTTCTTCTACCACTACCGTACACATGCCTGACTGCAAGAGAATGAAGGGTAAATGAATGATCAATGGTGGAATAGTCCGTCCGAAACCCTGCTTGCTCTAGGCAAAACTTGTCACATTCTTCTGCCCAGGCACGGAGACGGTTTGTCAACACTGACATAAAAATTTTACTTACACTACACAGCAACGATATATAAGAACTGGAGTGCAAATTATAGAAGATGTATGTGTCCATACATATTGAGAAGTAAAGATCGGTCGATTATGGTTAAAACATTGCATCATATCATGAAGATAGATTGCTTACAACAATCAATCATCAATAACATTGATGATGGACAGGTTTTATTTTTATGATTTGTAAACAGACCCGAAAACAATTTGTAAACAAAACATGCTGATTGAGGGGAAGGTCCCGATGCTGTGGCTGGCAGGCTTGCACAATCGAAGTGTAATGAATAACGAAACATGTCGGCGACTGGAGTCACAGCTATGTTCTTCAGTCAACAGTGCCTCTACATGAACCGCATGGGCTTTTAGCAGTAGTGATCTCCCGCCTCCCTGGTGCACAACCGGTGGGATGACCGAGATCGCGCTCATGAGATCCTAAGCTGTCAGTCACTGATGGTAGGAAAGTATACATTTTGATCAAAGTGTGATTTTATGTATGATGTAAAGCTCTAATGAAATCCAATAACGGCAAATAGTTCTGGATATTTAGTTGTAATCAAACTGTCCTCATGGTTTGATGCATTAAAAAAAACATCATCGACCAGTGTTCAATCCTCAAAAAGTATGGACGCATACGCTTCTCCTATATGCATTCCAGTTCTTATTCTTCAAGAATGGAGGTTGTCATGGGACTGCTAATATATTTTAAAAATTAACCCCTGTCAACCCGTCTCCGGGTATAGCCGTTTGTGAATATCTGCATAAAAGATGCAAGCCAGAGTCAAACCCTTCAGGGACAGGCATTGTCCTGTAGACCTTTCTTCACAGAAAAGATATCCGACCTTTCTTAACATGGATGTCACCTTCTGTCGTCAGTCACTTGTGTACTTTGACATTCTGACTAGATCAACTTACCTATACCGATTTATCATTCTGCTCATCAGCGTTTGAAAAAAAAAAACTTTTTAGGTACTGACTTTAAGCGACTTCGGTTAGATTCTATTACACTTGTGTGTGTGTGTGTGTGTGTGTGTGTGTGTGTGTGTGTGTGTGTGTGTGTGTGTGTGTGTGTGTATGTGTGTGTGTGTGTATGTGTGTGCGTGCGTGCGTGTGTGCCTGCGTGCTTGTGTGCGTGTGAGTGTGCGTGTGCGTGTACGTATGTGTGTGTGTGTGTGCGTGTACGTATGTGTGTGCGTGTGCATGTGTGTGTGTGCTCGCGTGCGTGTCTGAGTGCGTGCGTGTCTGCATGTCTGTGTGTGTTTCAGCATGTGGGTGTGCGCGAGGGTATTAGCGTAAGAAACCATGGAAGCTAAAGAAAGTGATTATGTTATTGTGCGAATTAATAGGCTACTGCTACATAGAAAGAGCGTGGGGTGTTGTTGTTTTTTAAACTCGTGAATGTCTGTGATGTGATCGTTTTCCTCAACGAGACGGTTTATGATGGAGACATGTTTCCTCATGATAAGGCAGATCAAAACTGCACTTCCTGGTGTGGGTCTTTAGAGTTTGACGCAAGTGGCCATTTCCGTGTTCGAGCGAGACAACCGGATGCAGAGGAAGAGGGCGATCAGTAAAGCGACAGAATAGAGTCATGAGGACAGCTTGCAGAGGCGGCGCGCAATGTCCTACCCTAGAGGCGGGCTGGTGGGGTGGCTTTTTTCCTGTAGAGTTTCTTATTTTTCATTGTCCATCTTTTCTTATCGTCAAATGATTTGCTACAAATGATGGGACTCAATAGCAAAATCAGTTGCAGGCGGAAGGAATGATGGATGGATGGAATGATGGATGGATGGAATGATGGATGGATGGATGGATGAAATGACGGAATGTTGAAATGACGGAATGATGAATTGACGGAATGACGGAATGATAGATGGATGGATGGAATGATGGATGGATTGATGGATGGATGGATGGATGGAAGGAAGGAAGATGGATAGATAGATGGATGGATGGATGGATGAAAAGATGGATGGAATGATGGATGGATGGAATGATTGATGGATGGAATGATGGATGGATGGATGGATGGATGTATAGATGGATGAAATGATGGATACATGGATGGATGGAGTGCGGGAGGGATGGCGGGAGGGAGGGCGGGAGGGAGGGATGGCGGGAGGGAGGGAGAGAGGAAGGGAGGGAGGGATGGAGGGCGGGAGGCAGGGATGAAGGGCTGGAGGGAGGGAGGGATGGAGGGAGGGAGGGATGGAGGGATGGAGGGCGGGATGGAGGGCGGGAGGGAGGGAGGGAGGGAGGGAGGGAGGGATGGAGAGAGGGAGGGATGGAGAGAGGGAGGAGTGGAGGGAGGGAGGGAGGGAGGGAGGGAGGGATGGAGGGAGGGAGGGATGGAGGGCGGGAGGGAGGGAGGGAGGGAGGGAGGGAGGGAGGGAGGGAGGGAGGGAGGGAGGGAGGGAGGAAGGGAGGGAGGGAGGGAGGGAGGGAGGGAGGGAGGGATGGAAGGAGGGCGGGAGGGAGGGAGGGAGGGAGGGAGGGAGGGAGGGAGGGAGGGAGGGAGGGAGGGAGGGAGGGAGGGAGGGAGGGAGGGAGGGAGGGCGGGAGGGAGGGAGGGAGGGAGGGAGGGAGGAGGGCGGGAGGGAGGGCGGGATGGAGGGAGGGATGGAGGGAGGGCGGGAGTGATGGAGGGAGGGAGGGAGGAAGGGAGGAAGGGAGGGAGGGAGGGAGGGAGGGCGGGAGGGAGGGAGGGAGGGAGGGATGGAGGGAGGGAGGGATGGAGGGAGGGAGGGAGGGAGGGAGGGAGGGAGGGAGGGAGGGAGGGAGGGAGGGAGGGAGGGAGGGAGGGAGGGTTGGAGGGAGGGATGGAGGGAGTTTTACAGCCAATCAGCCATTGCAGACTTTGTAAAGTCATTAATGCACGAAAATCACCAGAATGGTTTCGAGTTAGCGGAAATCAACTCACGAAGTCGCTAGTTATTCGCCTCTTTCGAATCGCGCAGTGAGACGCGGTGTGTCTATTCAGTTGCAGACAGCGAAACCGTTGGAAAAAAATTGGTTGCAAGAGCAAAGCACTTTTACATCCAACCGAGCCGCACCATTTCGTGTGTGATTACACACTGGGCGCATTTCCTCGGTATCAGTGAGTCGTTCAATCAGGTGGTCAACATGATTAAAAGAGATGACAGCTATGGATTCCCAAAAGTCTGCGACACTACCAACAATGGGATGTCTATACTGACTGTCCAAATGTCCGTCAGAGCGGTCAAGATAACTTGTATAGCATCGGTGATCCGATGTTTTCATTTTCTTGCACCACGATCAAGGGCAATTTCAGGTTCCTTGGTTGAAATGATTTCTGGATAGAGCAAGATTTGACACTACAGCTGAACTCTTCAAGTATGAATGAACAAGCAGACGGATTGACAGATGGAACTGACGAGCGAACGGAAGGAGGTACGGATTAAGGTCGATCGGTTTATCATAGATTTCTTTTATTGAATAGCTCTCTTCCAAACGAAAGAAAAGAGTTCGGCATGAATGGTAGTGCAACACAAACAAAAGTGCTGCAAAATTACTCTCGACATCCTTTGAAGCCTGGCAAGAATGCATGCGCGTTCCCGCTTGCGCGCGTGAATGTAGCCCCTATGTGTGTGTGTGTGCGTTCGCGCGCGCGTGCGCGTGTGTGCGTGATCAAGGTAGACATTATTCTTAAAGGAAAACTATTACTGATGTCAGTGACTGTCTGTGCAAAGTTTATTTTACGTCTGGTGAGAGCAGTCTGTTCACCTCTACTTACAATGTCACATAAACCCTTCTCGTTCAACACACCCATTTATGGAAATGCAGGCCAATGGCAGTTTTCGGAATGTGTGAACAGCATCCCTCCAGCTCATAATTATGTGGCTGATATTTGAGTTCCTGAGCACGAGGTAAGCTTACTTAAAAAAATCTAATACGAGGCTTAATAGATCATTTTTATACAATTTTGAGAGAGAGAGAGAGAGAGAGAGAGAGAGAGAGAGGGGGGGGGGGGGAACGAACGAACGAACGAACGAACGAAAAACTTTATTCGTTAGGCCTCCGGCTCATTACAAAGGAAGTTGGTAGAAAATTACATTAGTTTCACAACAGGCAAGATGTGTCTGCATCAGCAGTATTTCTGCGTCTAAGCGCATGATGGATGTACAATGAAAGTGACCGAACATTTTGGTCATCTGTGTCACTTAATATACGGATAAAGGTATCGACATTTTTAGGTACATCATCTGAGAATAAATACTTTGTACGTAGGTCATTGTACACGGGACAGTGCAATAGGAAGTGTATATATCACCTTCGCCTTCCTCAGTGCACATCGGGCACACCACATCTATCTCAGTCTGGGAATACCGTAATTTGTGTGTTGATTCCAAACCTAAAACGAGTCAAAGCTTCACGGAGGATCTGTTAATCAATACCGTTCAGGAAGGGCTCAAATATCTTCCCATTTTGAATGATCGATATACAGTGAAACGATTGAGAGAGAGAGAGAGAGAGAGAGAGAGAGAGAGAGAGAGAGAGAGAGAGAGAGAGAGAGAGGTGGGGAATGACAATATGGAGTACAGGGAATGACGTTGAACGGAGGAAAGTCTGTTGCACAAGTAATGACTGAGCCCTCAACTGGCGTTCAAAACGTTTGGTTGCTTGTGTTTACTTCACTGCCAAGTAAACAAAGATGTTTTCTTAAAGAGGAAGAAGAAGAAAGCGGGAAAGTGGACGGAGGAAAGAAGGAACAAGCGAAAGCAACATAACAAGCAGAAAGAAAGAAAAAAGATATGATCAAGACAGACGTACTTCCGTAACATTTATGGAATTCTCTCCCTTCTGACTGCAGTTGGTGACTTGGAGTGGAGGAATATTGACTGATAGAACTTTTTTCACTGCATGGTATTTGTCTGTAGCAGTTATTCATTATTTTGTTGTCTCTCGCTGTTACTTGTAAATTTGACTTAACTCTTTAGTTTTCATTCTACTGAATTCAATTCAAATCTGTACACGCACACAGACACAGACAAACACATACACACACACAGACACACACACACACACACACACACACACACACACACACACTCACTCACACACACGAACACACACGCACGCACTCACGAACGCACGCACGCATACACTCACGCGCGCACGCATGCATTTACGCACGAACCCAAGCACACACACACACACGCACGCACACACACACACAAACATGTACGCTCGCACGCACACACGCACGCACACATGAATACACACACACACACACACACACACACACACACACACACACACACACACACATGCTTATCACTGGTTGCATAGATGAGTATCCACTGTATGTATTCCAGTTCTTATTCTGCAAAGATGGCGGCTATTATCAGTTTTCGCTCGGCCCGTCCGGAAGTGACGACAACACGTCTCTGGCCACCAGCAAGGGAAGACTGCTGCTGGAGTGTGTGTCAGCTTGAGAAAATCCTGCTCTGCACTGTTGGGCGGAGACAGAGGTGTCGCTATCGGAAATGGGCGTGGGGTATCTGGAAAACAAAGCGACATAGCTTCCTGTTTGGTGACATAGCTCTCCTTGCATTCAGAGTGCTCAGTCTGCACGGAACTGTTTCTTAAAAGTTCAATGTAACAGCCTTCCTAGACACAGAACGAAGTGCTCGGATCTGTGGCGGGCCAGGACAAGGTAGAAGAGCGCCATTTGAGGCGTGGCCATTGAAGGTGATTACAGATGCCAGCAAGACTGCTTCCTTGCACATCGGCGAAGATTGCTTTTAACAATCATGGTGTCCAAAATTTTCAATAGTTCATACTGAGTCACTATGACCATCTGTTCAAGTGATCAAACAATGTTGATTGTTTAATCAGCATTTTGCTTGGCAACATTTTTTTTCGTCTTCGAAAACGTCGACAAAAATTTCATTATTATTAGCAGACATTGAAAGTTTTCGAAAAAGAATTTTCCAAAAGACTTTATTGAAAAGATTATTATGGCATTCAACACATTTCATTTCCCTTAATCAGCGCTTTACTTTCTGCACATTTTCTCTCACTTCTGATCATTGTGTGAACACTCGCTTTTCCTTTTTCCTCCTCCGTATTGCCTTCCACTGCATTGTATTCTAAGCGCTAAAGCGTATACAAAGATGGTGGATGTGCTGACAAGAGACTAAGTAAGGTTTTTTTCTGTGTTTTGAATTTTGAGCCAGGATTGGCAGTTTCTGAAAATACATTGACTTTATTTGCCTGGTTTTGTGAGCGGATGACAGATTCACTCGATGATAGCTGGAGTTTGACAAATCAAAGGTTTGCTGGCAGGTCGGTTTAACAATTATTGCTCTTGTTGCATATCTTTCCTTTATCTCACCATGGAATAATCAAATTTTAATATATTGCATATTGCAGTTTGTATTTATTTCGTATCCAGGCAACGATGGGCTCTCTAAGTTTCAATAGACTTAGTGTTTTTACCTCGTCAGTCAAAGCACACACATTCGTGTTTTATTTGATCACACATGAAGAATGCTATTTCAATCCCCATCTTTATTTTAATATATATGAAAGCTTTTGGAGTCGTATCTAATAGCAGGAAGTACATGCAGTTGGTGAATCGTCGATTCTAACAATGCGTATTAGTAAAAAGTAGGCTAAGTTTTGATTCGAACGAAATTTTGCATGGCATTTACTGAAATTCCCATGATGTGTAGCCAATATTTACGGCGCTTTTTAATGAATAGTTTTTCGTGACACACGCCTGCATTGCGCGAGGCATGCGCAAAACATCTTATTCACCCCCTCCCCCTAACCTCCCCCCGGCCATCACTATCTCCTTTTCCCCCCACTCTGTACGTTTCCTTCCAGATACATTTGTAACTTTCAGGGCCAGGATGTCTGTTAGGCCGGCCGTTCTACTTCTGCTTCTGGGTCTGGCTTTGTCTTCTTGGAGCCGGCCCAGGATCAAGCCACCACCAAGTCTTCAAAGCCAACAAGACCCATCTCCCGGACAAGAGACAGCGCCTCCTACCCGGAATCATGGATCTACACGTCCTAGACACGGGAAAAACGCAGGCCAAGATGAGGCGGCCCCTACGACCTGTGAACCCTGTCGATGCCACCAGGAAGGTCGCGACTTCATCGCCGACTGCTCGGAACAATGGCTGAGGTCCATTCCCACTTCCGTGCCGGACAACATCACGTCGCTGCTTTTCAAATACAACGGCCTGGACACCAAGGACGGAACGTTCCTGCGCTTTCGACGTCTCCGCCTGCTGGACATCTCGGCGAACGGAATACAGTCCATGAGCGCTGGGTTCTTTGGCGGTCTGGACAGCTTAGAGGAACTGTTCATGGAGAGAAACAACCTGCGCTACAGCCGTGACGTCTTCAAGCCGGAGATCTTCGCGCCACTGGTGAGACTGCGACACCTGACTCTCCATGGCAACACGGCCGACATGCAGGCAGATCTGGACTACCCGGATGTGGCTCTCTCCCAGGCCCCCCTGTTGGAGGACCTCACCCTGGACGGTCTCACCAACAGAAGCTTCGGACCCGGCTTGCACATGCTCAGGAACCTCACCCTTCTCTCCCTGTCGGGCCTCAACTCTCAAGGCTTCTGTCAACTCGAAGTGCTGACCAACAACACATTTGTTCACGTGCCGTTCATCAAGACACTCAACGTAAGCAAGTGTGCTTTACATTTCATAGATAGTGGCGCCTTTATCACATTGCAACAGATCGATACAATCGACATTTCCATGAATGAAATGCTAGGCTTTGATAATCTAGAGCGTGCGTCCTACGGCTTCCAGAACAGAACCATACGACTCTTGAAAGCTACATCTTTATATGCACCGTCCATCAGTTGTGTTATAGTCAGCAAACATCACTTTCAGTATCTACGTCATGTGGAAGAAATTCATATAAATTTCAATAGGATTAAAACCTTTGAGGTCCGCGCGTTATCGCATTTGGCGAAAGAAGTCAAAGTGATATACGCCCAAGGAAATCTTTTCGAAGGTCCCGAATTTGTTGTCGAGATTGCAAGCATGAAGAAGTTACGCACACTGGACATGTCATACACATGGAATATGGATGGATACAACAACGACGAAGTGACCAGTCCTTTTCAACTTACCGAGTTTGCCTTGAACTTTACCCAGACACCAGCCTTGGATCACTGCGAAGCTTCACGCGAAGTTTTCTATACAATCAGAACATCGTACTTTCAATACTTGAGCACTCGCAGATCAGTGGGTTATCCTCCGATCCCTTTTCCGCCCAACCTCAGAGTCCTTCGAATAACGCACAGAGCGTATGTACTACGTATTTGGAAAGCAGAGTTCGCGTTGAATCAAATCGAGGAGTTAGACTTGAGTAGTAATTTGATTCAAGAATGGGTTGGGCCTGTGACCGGACTGAACAAGCTGAAAATCATAAATCTATCCAAGAACTACGCTTATTACTTCAATTGGGCTTTTATACATAACGTGCCATCTCTTGAGGAAGCTGACTTCTCATATAACTTGCTGGGTGTCCCATTTGCCATAAGAGCTAACGTACTCCGTTTTGACAGCTTGACTGCATTGCGAAAATTAGACGTATCCTACAACAATCTATATCTGCTTCCAAAAGAGATTTCCAAAGCGTTAAGAACCGCGGAGGAGCTTCGTCTGAGTCACAATCAGTTGACGGCACAGGGACTGGAAATAGACCTGACTAATTACACCAAGCTTCGGTACATCGACCTGTCGTCCAACAGCCTGGACAGACTAACACCGAACACCACCTCTGCCCTGGACGGTCTGGCCAAGAGGGACAACTCGTCCCTCCGCGTGGATCTGAGCAAGAACCCTGTGAGCTGCGTGTGCGGCAACCTGGACTTCCTGCTGTGGCTGCGTTCCACACGCGTGGTGCTTGTGTCCCGGGAAGAGCTGACCTGCGTCAAGGAGGACGGGTCCACGGTGGGTGTGTGGGCAGCCTTGGAGGAGCTGGAGCCTCGGTGCAGGGAGAGACTGGGCCTGTTCATGGGGTCTGCCCTGGGGTCCCTGGCCATGCTGGCTGTGCTGGTGGGTCTGGTCATCTACCGCTATCGATGGAAGTTGCGCTTCTGGTACTACCTTGCAAGGTAAGCACTTACGTCCTGAGTTCTCTGAAGACGTTTGTTGATTATGAACCACTGTACTGACAAGAAAGTTTTCCGGCTTTCTCTGAAGTTGTTGAAATTGGTCTTTTCTTGGTGTGACTGACTTTGATTTAGGCTTTCAGAGTCCGTGACTAGATATTAACATTATTAGGAGGAGAATTTATTTGATGTACATAATTGGTTTCAGTTATGACAGAAAGGTATTGGTAGGCGCGAATCTTCCCCTACTGCAAAGGGATATTAAGCCTCATAGCTGGCGAATGTGTTCATTGAAACTTAACAATCATGCAAAATTCGCTGGACGATTTTCATGAGATTGTCTCCCCTTGCTTGCAGGGCCCGCTACCGCCAGGACCAGGGTGCCCAGGTGCACTTCCGCTACGACGCCTTCATCTCCTACGCCTCCGAGGACTACGAGTGGGTGAGGGGCCAGCTGCAGCAGCGCCTGGAGCGGGACCACGGCCTACGGCTGTGCATCCACCAGCGGGACTTCCTGCCGGGCACGCCCATCGCCGCCAACGTCGTGGAAGCGGTGCAGACCAGTCGCCGCACCGTATGCGTGCTGTCCGAGAACTTCCTGGACAGCTACTGGTGCACGTACGAGATGCAGATGGCCAAGATGGAGGGGCTGCACACGGGCAGGGACGTGGTGCTGCTGCTGCTGTACGACCACACCATCAAGCGCGCCTTGCCGCGAGAGATCGTGTACTACATCCAGAGCGAGTCGTACCTGGAGTACCCCCAGCACCAGGACGCCATGGCCACCTTCTGGAACAACCTGGTCCTGGCCCTGCAGAGGCCCTAGGCAGTCCGCGGGTCTGTGTGCTTAAAGAGGGATGCTGGAGTGTGTTGAGTTGTTCCCTGAATGATCATCTCGGACGTTGGCCATGGATGAACCAATAAACGCTTGCTGAAGTTTTTTGGGGTGCACGCAGGAAAACCATGATACCTATTGCAATATCACACTGCGTCAAGATTGAATGTTTCAGCACGCAAATGTTGCAGTCTGCTCGGCTATCAAACAATCCTGTAATGGTTCGAGGGTGAGGTCAAAGGGTTTTGTTTGTAAGTCTTAAAAGACTGGTGTTACTGGTCCTTGTGTACATTTTCAAAACCTTTTTTCTTCGACGTACACTTTTCTAGTTGGCGTTGTTCTCCGTTTTCCTTGGTGCGACTGCTGAGCGACTTTGGTCATACATGAACTTCCCAACAGTCAGTGCTAACACTGCCAAATCAGGCTGCTACATTTCGCAGTAGGTATAGACGTATGCTTGCAATATTGAAGAGCATTTAGTTGCATCGATGCTATTGAATGCACCGAATGAAGAGGTTTGAACTAATTTTACTCTTCAAGGCCATGGAGACAAACGGACGGACATCCATGTACATAATTTTAATCTGCGATGTGCACGGCAACAGGCAGATTGCTTCATATTCTGAAGTCCATTGTTCCATTTCACTTGTTTATCTCTTCACTAAGGCTCAGAGAAACCAGTCACAGAACCACGTTCACGTGAACCATTTTGCCGTAACTCAAGCCCTGAATAACATGCACGGACACAGTCTGATAACAGGCGTGTGATGCAAAGAGTCACATTTTGATAACTTTTGACGTTTCATTACTTCAGAAGAGAAACTTCACCCAGACGAATAACGGGAGAATTGTGCACATGAAGATTAAGTGTGGATCCTACGCTACACATACACACGAACATACGCACACATGGCGTCATCAAGTATCCAGCAAGGACATCATCATCCACGCCCTTTAAGCAAATACTTTAAAGGATAAATCTCATGTACTTGAAAAGTCATCAACATTACTTTTGTCAGCCTGCAGAAACTAAACATATACATGCATGTACTTGTAGTTGTATATAGGATGAGATGACTGTCGTAATTGTAAGTCTTGTATTGTTTTATTATTCTAAAATCACTTACTATAATTTTTGTTATGAAATGCATTTCGTGCATGTAGCATTCCAGTACAACACTTT
>JAWQFJ010002895.1:107500-115000 GCA_034096865.1 Theodoxus fluviatilis | reverse complement strand
TCTTTTAATTTACAGGAAGTAGACTATTTGGACACAGCAGCCACCCTGGAGCATGCTCAGTCCAATATGGCAATGGAGTTCGACCTGGACAAGGCAGATCCCCAGAAAGAGATGGTCAATGACCAGATGCAGAATGCCATTGCCAGCATCATCAGTCCCACCGACCCCCCATGCAGCTCTGCCTCTGATGCATCTGAGGTCTATGATGCAGGCAACTCAAACCTGTTTTGGAACTTGAGTGGGGACACAGATGCAGGCATGGACCCCACTGCTGAGCAGTTCCGAGAGGAGATGCCTATAGAGGACGATCTTGAGGTAGCTGTCAACAGTATTGTCAATATCATGTGAGGGGTAGAGATCCTCCAGCCGCCACCTGGTGGTTATGTGAATATGCACTCTGCGGGGCATTGCAGTGCTTTATGCCATTAGTTGTCCTAATCAGGACTGGTTGGTTCCCTGTGGGGCCACGATGTGGTGCAATGGTAGCCTACAATGGCATGGGTAATGTCTCAGGAAGTATTATGTAAGAGATTGAGGTTCTTCTACTGCTGTTTTTTTATATTGTCCTTTTCAGATCAAAAACATTGTCGTCAACAATTGTATTATTCATTTTAACTAAATCCCCAGAGAGAAACAGCCTGTCACAGACGAGTGAAAATCCCCGACTGAGACTAATTTAGAAGTGTGACACATATTGGCGGTGACGTCATGCAATGCTGACTGTATCATTGGGTTTTATGGAAATAAATGTTGGAAACTGAAGAAAAAAAAATTGTATGAGTCATGGTGATCTAAAAACCCAAAAGGGCACACCTCATCTGGACAGAATTTTATTTATCACAAGACAAAAGAATAAACGATTAAAAACCAATACTGGATGTGACAAAGCATGTCAGCAGGAGTAAAGTAAATTTTCATCGTTCTCAAAAATACTTAATCGTCCCTCATTTGCTGGAGCAATTTGACGAAGACATCTATCTAGAATGTTGACAATGCCATTTTACAAAGGTTTGGCAACTAAATCATTTGTCATCAAGTTCAGTATTCAATGTTGTATGTGTAAATACATAACTACAACCCCATAAAAAGATATGGATTTGGACTGGTTAGAATTTTTTTTGCTGTCAATTCAATTCCTTTTTTTAAATCACTTTGTATTGGCTCATCGTAAAAGAAAATATTTTTCAGAGGCAAAATTGAAATGGGGACATACATTTTCATCATTGTATTGATAACTTACCAAGTCCTTCAGACTAAAAAGATTTATCAAACATGATCATTTGACAGATTTTTATTAATGTTTGCTTCTAGCCTGATCTCTAATCACCAAGATATATTTTCTACACCAAAATAAAAAATAACTACTTGTATAATAAAAATGTTCTCATAATTAAATGAACTTAAGCTAACAAAGCATTACAAAATATATCTGCTGATATAATTCCAGACATTGCAATTCACAAGAACATGTGCACATATCAGTCTTCTAACTTGATTTCATCAACATTTGGAAAATTAATAAAATCAAAAACTTTTTCTTTCCTAGTCTATTTGCGCATATGTGCTTTGCAAAATTGGCATGGACATGCACATATACCATGAAAATTAACCATATCAGAAAATATGTGCACATGAACTTTCATCAGCTTGGCTGCTCCCTAAAATCTCCTGTGTCAAGATCTGGAACCTTCGCCTACAAGTATACAGTATATAGCCATCAGGGTACTAATAAGTCTGGTATTTAAGGCGGATGAAACAAAACACAAATGTGAACATGTTATCAGACAAGATAAATATACAGTTTCACTTACAGCAAAACAATCACAGGGACTAAATATCAGTCTCCAGTGTCCAGCTTATCCAGCAGAGAGGTCAAGATGATCACAAATTATAACAAGGTGAAGGGGTCGTCACAAACTATCACAATGAACGGTCTGAGAATCCTACATGGAATGCTTTCTCAGAAATAATACAAACTTTGAGTTTTATAACAAGGTTTTATGAACAGACGGAGCAACTAATATATGGTCAGATCTTATCATCTCCTTCCAGCAGAACACTAATCATAACATTGACATTCACAAGGGTTAATAAGTATATAGTTTAACATTAAAGATGTACTTCAAGCTGCAAAATGTATCACAGCAGTCTGTAAGCAATCTCTTCGTTTCATAAGGACAAGGATACTTAAGCTAATAAAATGACCAAATGTTTGTACAAAATAGAATATTTTCATTCATCCACAGAAACATCTTAAACATATTTTACTTATTATCTCCCACAGTTACAAATGAGGCTACATTGCTTATATGCACATTTTGGCTTATGTAGAAAACGTATACCCTGTAAAAACAATGGGATTTTCCTAACAATATCACAGACACAACAAGAATGTAAACCAGTTAAGTAAAAAGTTGGATCGGATGGATGTAATATGAATGCTTATATGCTTAAGTAAGCAATATTCATTCAGGGGGATTCACCTTGACATGCCTAGCTTTTGATCTACAGCAAATATAATGTGTGTTGATGTTAACAAGTGATGATAATCTTACTGAGGAGAACAAATATCATTCCCCTAAAATAAAAACATTTAATAAACTTTCTGGAAATGCTCAACATAGAAAGTCATGTGATTTGACAATATTAAGAAAACCAAATTACAATGTAATAAACTTCTAGACAACCATTGCATCCAAAGGCTTTTCGGTGGGTACTGAAAACACAACAACTGAGCAACAGCTCAGTATCTTTATAACAACAAACATCCCTCTCTCTCTCTCTCTCTCTCTCTCTCTCTCTCTCTCTCTGTCTCTCTCTCTCTCTGTCTCTCTCTCTCTCTGTCTCTCTGTCTCTCTCTCTCTGTGTCTCTCTCTCTGTGTCTCTGTCTCTCTCTCTGTGTCTCTCTCTCTCTCTCTCTGTCTCTCTCTCTCTCTCTCTGTCTCTCTCTCTCTCTCTCTCTCTCTCTCTCTCTTTCTCTCCCTCTCTCTCTCTCTCTCTCTCTCTCTCACACACACACACACACACACAAAACACACACACATTTACACACACAACTATATACACACTAACCCACCCATGAAATTTCACTTTAATAGTAGCCTTATCAAACAGTATCTTTTATGTAAATAAATCCTTCAAATTATGATGCATGTTTGAAAAGATTCATTAGGGCTGACAACTTGATTCAAGATCTGCATCCTTCCATAAAATACTTCATGCATTATGTTTCAAATCAACAGAACCTTGCATGCTTGTTAATGATTGCAAGTTTGACACAGATCAGCATAAAGAATGACATATCCATGCAACATCTAATCCTGGAATTATCAGCTCTGATACATTAAAGATATCTGACTGTGAAGATTTCTATCAAGACAGCACAGTCTTGGTCTGAAGAGGAGAATCTGTCGTGTTTCACAGAAACAAGGACAACTTTTCCCATCAACACTCCACCAAATTCTAGGAGTGTGTGTGTGTGTGTGTGGTGTATGTGTGTGTGTATGTGTGTGTGTGTATGTGAGTGTCTGTGTGTGTGTGAATGTGTGCGTAACAGTGGGTTCAAAAGTCAAAACTAGGTAGACACTACTGAATGAGGTAACTATGTTGCTTTGCAGAAAACACAAGAGAAAAAGCAATTTGAAAAGTCCATGCTGTCATGTCATTCCATCTTGGAGGCGTGGGTTGTGTTGCTTCGAGATGATGGGAGGTCATACCATTCCAGTGCATTTTCATAGATGCACTGCAAGCATGGGCTGGTCGCCGGTCGCCGCAGACTCCTGAAACAGTGAAAGAAACATCACCATACTTGAAACTGAGGACAGCTCCAAGCAAAGAGAATACTGGATGCAAAATGCGAGTTTCAAAAACAATAAGAATTCTTTTAAAGCGTTTAATGATCCACAAAGGTTAGGCCATAAGAAAGAATTATGATGGTGAGCAAAAAATGCAGCTGGTAATCATCCTAGCAGTCTTGTTCCTAATCAAGCACTAGGAAATATATACCATTACACTCAGACAAATTTATAATAATAATAATAATAATAATAATAATAATAATTTATTATATTTATAATGCGCCTTATCCAGTGGTTCTAAGCGCACTTAGGCCTCGGTTTATTAAGGTCTCATCCGAAGGACCTGGGGAGAGGCCCTGAGGAGGGCCGTTTGGTAGCCCTAAAGAGGGCCATTTGGTACCCGGTTTCACTCCTGGGTGGGGAGAAGCAATGGGAGTTAAGCATCTTGCTCAAGGATGCAATTCTGGGGACCGCGCGGCTTCGAACGCCGCACCCACTGGCCGCAGCGGCTGTAGGTCCAGCGCGCTAACCACTCGGCCACCTCACCTCATTTCGAAAAGAACAAAAAATTTCAGCAGTTGTTTCATGACTTTGGGGTGACAAGATAATTATACACAGCCTTCCAGAGAAGTGAATACTCTTGGTACATTCTATCCAACACCTGTCATCTACCCAAGTCTCATCCCAAATCTTTTCTCAGTGAGGAAAGGACTCGATTCAGCAATCTGACCTGCCAGATACTTCAACATGAATACCACATGAAAAACCATAATTTCTATGCCTCATATTGCACACATCTCAGGAATCCGTCTAATTCTACAGACTTTGAGCAGTTCAGACTGAGATAAACACACAAGAAACACTTCTTTTTAGCCTAAGTTGGAACCGTGTTGTTTTAGCCTACTTCCAAGACATATATAATCCAGAAGCTCAGATACAGCAACTTTGATGGTTCCAAGGTGATGGCTATGATTAAGTTGGGATATTCAGGGTATCCTCTTCAGAGTAATATCCCTGAATACAGTAATATCCATCAACATGAAGTTAGTTGTTGTAAATGGTGCTTGAAGAAAAAAATTCCCACCACCATCCCATGAAACAGCCATTTTGATGGTTTCAAGGTAATGGCTAGTATTACTTTGCCCTATTCAGAGTATCTTCTTCAGATTCTCTTTCACTTAAATTTTTAACAAAAAGGACCATCAACATGAAGTTAGTTGTTCTAAATGGTACTTGGGAAGAAAAAATCCCACCACCATCCCATGAAGCAACATTCATTTCCATCAGTCTAAGCCAATGTACACACCTGCTTGTCCTGGGCCCAGTTAGGACATCAGATCAAGGGTCAACCACAGCAACAGGCCACAAACTGCTCCAACCAATCAGGCAGCCAAAGGGGTCAGGGTCAAGGTCAAGGGGTCCTTGCAAGGTCACAGTTAGGGTCAGGCAGGCAGACATGAGGCTCAAAGAACTGGTTGTCCACATACATAAAGATCCAGGAGGGTTGTCAGGTCAGTAAGGCAACACACTGGCTGGTGTCAGTGACAAAAATCCAAAGGAAAGCCATACAAAAACAAACCCAGACTACAAGTACAATTAGCAGTAGTGCCACACACCATCCATCTGTCTGTGTATCTGTTCTCTGTTCTGCACATGACACTGATTTACTAAAAGTGATAGTAGTTGACAAGTCACTCTGAAGTCATGTCAGCCACTAGTAACTATTCAACAGCATTTGGGCTTGCTTCCATGAACTGTACAAGTCAATGGCAATCCTTTTTCCAATGATCCAAGGAGCACATATCAAAAAGATGAATTTCTCAAGTGTTCACTGAAGAACTGATCAATAATTTTATTTCCAAAACTTGGTAAAGGTTTTGTTTTTGTCTAGAGCAAGCGAGGCAGGTGCTTGCACATTCCAGCACTTGCATTTACACTTACTGTGTGAAACAGTGGACACAAACGCTTGGGCTCTCTGAGTAGTTGATATCAATGTACAAAGTCACAGCGGGGGATAGGAGGTATTTGTCAGAACATGAATGCAACAGTACAAAACCCTTTACAAAAACAAGCTTGGAGAGGAGATCAAAACAATTTCAGAGCAAAATATCACATGTCCTTTGTCATGCAATGCAGTAACAATATCATAAATCATAGACCAAATAACAAAACCTGTCATTCCTGTTATTTGATAATATCATTCTTCACTTCAGAACAGTGCCAATAGCCTGTCTTTGTCTTGTTGAAATCAACTGGAGAACATAATCCAATAATCACTCTAGTAACACTCTATTGCTGTTTACACACACACATTTTCACGTCACAATACATGTGTTTCTTATAGTATGTACAGAAAATAAAAATATATCTTCACATTTAGAATGAACATTCTGTACAGGGATTCCTTGTTTTTTTTCTTCAGAATATACAATGATGCAGTTTCACATTTTTGTTTCTTCCATACTTTCTCCTGCTGGAATAAGAGCAAATACTATGAGACAACACAATAAACAGCCAATTTGACAAGACACTAAACCAACTTCATAACCCCTACGATTAAATGTACTGCACCATTACACTCAGCGTAAAAAGAATTCACAGCTGTCTGAACTGTGACTAAATCAATACAATAATCACTCATTCTAACCTCTGACCAACAACCATGGCAGCTTCATCTGTATATCTGTAGATACTGACAGTATAACCAAACAGTGTCAAAATCTTGCTGTATAGTAACTACGTATCACTGTGTAATACAACATGTCAGCACTATAACATTTATTGCTGCAAATACAGATGACAAGTGACATGTCTTGGACTTTTCACAGGTGTTCTAAGAAAATGTATCAAATTTTTCCATCCCAGAGAAATAGAAGAACAAAAATGAAGCCTTTGAAAAAAAAATTAATAGGAAGAAAAAAGAAGGCAGTCAAGTCTTTAGCGAAATCAAAACAACACTAAACCTTCACTGATTCATTACCACTGGTCTGAAACAGTAATATTCTCCAAAAGCATCCAAATAACTTGGATCAACCATTGTTAGGACGGGATATAAGAAAAGGGAATGGGATGGGCAGGTGAAAAAGGAAATCAAGAAAGCCGAAACACTGTTCCACTCCATTCTACCTGTAGACCAGCTCAGGCACCTCAGGGTTGTAGATTAGGTCACCCCAGTCTGTGGGAGATCCTGGGCGTGGTGGGGGCCGATACCGAAGACTTGATCCGGGAGGGGAAACGTCGAGGAGGTGCGGTAACTCGGGCGTTGGCGGCCTCCCTGGTCAAACCAAGGGCATCCATTAGACAGAATCCTTCATAACTGGAAGTGATCTTTTGCAGGAGCTTCCTTGGTGAAATAAGTTGAGTAAGCATGTTAACCTGAGTAAAGCAACGTTTCATGAACAGAAAAGATATCAGAAGGCTTAGATCTTTTTTCAATTCCATCATACAAAATTTATAAAACTTTTTTTCAAAGAAAAACTCTGAACAAAGTAATTCTTAATAAGGCAATAACGATTTTTGTGGCTTAAGTAGAGAAAATACATGCATAATGGAGTATATTTATAAGAGTGTTCCTACATTTCTTTATCTTTTAAATGCTTTATTCAGCACCTGAAAATGATATCCTACTTTTCAAGTAAGAACATTAGTAGAAATTAGCTCTAATTGCTATATTCAAACATTCTTCCTTTCTAATCAGATAACT
>JAWQFJ010002895.1:97500-105000 GCA_034096865.1 Theodoxus fluviatilis | reverse complement strand
GAATGGCACAGGAACTTTTTCAACGAAAAAAAAGCAACCCGGGTTCAACTGTAGACAATTTTGTCCAAAATGTTAGGCCTTGATTCATTTCGATTAATTCAAGGGGCATAATTCATAGAGCGTACGTATACTGCAAGTGATTAAAACTTTTGGGCAGTGTATGTCCAGAAATACCCAATGCACCTACTCCTCTATATATACAAATGAACACTCCAACAGCAAATACTTCCGAGTACGTACACTTTTCCATTCTCAAACCTTGCGAAGTACATTACAGGCACTGTTCTCTCCGAACCTCCCCAACTCGCACTGTCTCCGCCATTTTGGCTCATCCGGGTCACTGCAGCGGGAAGGATTGAGGGAGCTCCGAACCTCTATCGGCTTCCCGCCTTCACGGCGACTGCGTCCTTTTGAGCGATGAACGTAAACGCCTAGCCCTCGCGATTCTCTTGAGATTTTGGGTCAAACAAACGTGCCCATGATTTTCCAAGTTCTTCACTTCTCACAAATCACATAGGGAGACATCATGGGTCTTTCTCTACCTCCAACCCATGGGGATGGGGGATGGGGGGATGGTGAAGGGTGCTGGTTAGTGATGTGGGAAAAGGGTGTACATGTATAGTCTTTGCTCCTGGCGACATGCAGAGAAAGTGAGTCACTCACCAGGCATCATGATGGTCTCCGAGGTAGAAGTGTGTGAGGGGCCATACGTAGACTTGGATTTCCTGTTGGAAATAAGTCATCACATTCATTAACTAGCACTTCTAGCAACACCTGAGTCCTCACAAAGCTATCCACTGCAATATATCAAGTTCTACACAGCAAAAGAAACTAGGTGAAAAAGAAGTCTGAGCGTGCCCCTCCCCCAAAAATCTCCCTATGTATCTTGAAAATTTTCACATAAACATAAATAACTAAGGCAATATGAGTTTGACCCCACCATCAAAAAAAAATCAATAAATGTCTTATCATTGAATTCAGTATGCTTTGATTGATTGAAAGATGAAAAATGCAGTGCAAGAAGCAAGGAGACAGACATCCATACGACAATGATACTGTATTAGGACATCACACACACACACACACACACACACACACACAATGTACATTTCAAAATGTATTGTGCCAATGTTACGAGCATGACAAAGTTCAGATGAATGTCATGACTCATGTATCAAGAAAGTTTTATTTTTCACTTGAAAGGAACAACAGGAAAAAATGCAATAAGACACTACAGCTTCATGAAAACAATGGTGAAAAATGCAGTGGAGGTAAGCAACATACAGCAGTGGAGTACACAATATACAGCATTAGGACTTCCCTCATAACAGACAATCCAGCATTCAAAAACAAAGCTAGAGAGCTCTGGGAGGGCAAACCTCTGCCAAGACAGCCACATCGGTGGAGGTATCAACATACAGCAGTGGAGGTAATCAACTTACAGCGGTGGAGGTAATCAACATACATCGGTGGAGGAAATCAACACCCAGCAGTGGAGGTATCAACTTACAGCAGTGGAGGTAATCAACTTACAGCGGTGGAGGTAACCAACATACAGCGGTGGAGGTAATCAACATACAGCAGTGGAGGTATCAACTTACAGCAGTGGAGGTAATCAACTTACAGCAGTGGAGGTAATCAACTTACAGCAGTGGAGGTAATCAACTTACAGCAGTGGAGGTAATCAACTTACAGCAGTGGAGGTAATCAACATACAGCAGTGGAGGTAATCAACTTACAGCAGTGGAGGTAATCAGCATACAGCAGTGGAAGTATCAACTTACAGCAGTGGAGGTAATCAACTTACAGCGGTGGAGGTAACCAACATACAGCGGTGGAGGTAATCAACATACAGCAGTGGAGGTATCAACTTACAGCAGTGGAGGTAATCAACTTACAGCAGTGGAGGTAATCAACTTACAGCAGTGGAGGTAATCAACTTACAGCGGTGGAGGTAATCAACATACAGTAGCGTAGGAACATCTGTGACGAAGTCTAGGAATTCATAATACACTAACGCTATGAAACACGGCAATGTAGTGATATAAATCACTGAAATTGATCAAATTCAAGGTGACAACCATGGGGTGGGCAAGATTAGCTGCTGAGATGGGTTGCTGGTCGAGTGGCAGTCAGTATAATTTCTGCTAAAATGTGAAGTTTATTTCATCTTAACGCTTATAGTGATCCACAAGGGTAGGCAGCCACAGCCAACATGGCCTGTCTAATTTAAGTCGTTGTTTAGCTAACATGTGATGGTTAGTTTATTTCAATGCTTGTAGCGGTCCATGAGGGTAGGCAGCCACAGCCAACATGGCCCGTCTAATTCAAGACATCATTTTGCTAACATGTGAAGATTAGTTCATTTTAATGCTTATAGTGATCCATGAGGGTAGGAATGCATACACCAGCCTACGGCTGTGATTGACATTATTTCTCTTTGTGGTTCCAGTTCCAAAACTAGATAAAGGACTGTTCCTATGGTGAAACCCTGACCTTGCATTAAATTTAATCAGAATCTGTTCTGAAGTATTGGAGCTATTTTGCAGAATAAGGCCAAATAAAACAATTCTTGTGTTTATACTGTAACCCAACTGACCCTATTATTTCCTGCTGACCCTAAAGTTTTTTTCCAGTCATGCAAAAAGAAAGAGATTAGAAAAGGGGAAGAATAATAAACATCAGGAAGATCAGTTAGATCTATGCTTACTGGTGGAATTCTGCTGCTGGACCACATCTAGACAGTGCTATCTGATATGACGTGAAATTGATAGTCATCCTGTACAACACGTGGCCAGAGTTGCTGCATGCCCCCCTTGTGAGCTGGGAACCCCTGGCTGCTGGTAGTTTGGGGCCCGGGCCTACTACAGTAGCTCAGCCGGCATAAGATCAATAAGACCCAACTCTCCATTGAAATCATCATTGAAGATCCAGAGCCCATTTGGAGCAATGACTTGGTTGCCAAAGCTGGGTTCCTCTTCCCATGGAGCATGTCTCACTCATCTACAGATCAAACAGGAAAAATCAACACCTATCACTCGCTCAACCATTTATTCTGGCAAGTGGTTCTTCCTATGAAGCATACTATGAGATACATTCAGAAAGATTCTGATAATTTCCATTTGAATGCAGCCATGGAGACATCCTTTGCCGACGTGTGTTACCAAGAAAATTCAGACACTGTTCTGGCCTTTCCACAGCAATGCCAACAAGTCTTGCAGGTGTAAAGAGTGACTTCACTGACGATGCAACACATTTGTGCACAAACAAACCTGGGATGCGGTGTACCACAATCAGTTCCAGTTTTGCCCTGTGTGGTGGCGGCAGCAACGCCAACCAAAGTGACGACACTGCTCAACCAAACATCCCAGATGGTCTTACCGCACACTGCGCTGGTTGTGGGACTGGAGGACTATCTTGCAACAGCAGATTTGGGAGTACCTGGTTTGAGGGACCACAGCCGAGCGGGGCCGCCTCTTCATGCTGGGTGGGAGGCCTTCTTTCCACCCAGGGACGTGGCTTGAGCGTGGTCGCTGTCGCATCATCTCCCAGTGAATGTCACGACCCCCCGCCAGCCAATCATTGCCACGCTTCACCTTCAGGATTTTTGAAGATGCTTCCATGGATGCTACCTTATGGTCAGCCGATTTAGACCTCCGTGGCACGTAGGGCACCACTGCTGTCTCTGCAAATGGGGTCAAAGCGGGATATGGTATTATTATCAGACCATGAAGACTGTGAAGGAGATTCTAGGCAAGATGTTTCATTTCAATCCCTTTTCCTCATTAAAAAGCTTATGATGTGTTATTCTGAGTCCAGTTGCACAGCAGAGTGGTCAAGATGACCAAAAAGGCATAAATATTTTACTGGTCATCAGCTTCTATCAGCATGGAAATGCAAAATTACTTGGCAAAATGTTTCTCAAGATAATGCCACATTTGATTTGTAAACATGTGCATCTTCAAGCACCCAGCCTGCCAGTCTGGCTTCACAACACTACCCACCCAACCAATCATGAATAAATACAAGAACTCCAAAAACAGGTAACAAATGTGATCAACTCAGTCTACCTGTATTGGAGCTGTTCATCATGATTGGAGCATTGTGGCTGCTCTTCCATGCCTCCACTCGCAGACGCTGGTAGGCAGAGGCACTGTCAGGACGCATGTTGACACGAGGACTGGCGATGTAGCGATTGCCTTCCACTGCACTGAAGGGCCTGCCACGTTGGGCCGCAGACTTTGGACATCTGAAGAACACAGCGAATAGATGCTCATACTGGCAAAAACATGGCGGTGAAAGAAACTGAATAGAAACCAAAGATACCCAGAGAAACACCCTTTTTGTATTTGAAATACACACGCCTAGTAAAAGCAGTCAATATATTAGACTATGTTTGTAGAAATGGCATAAAATGTATGAATATGTCTAGCTTTTATTGTTTTTATACATAGAGATTAAACAGGTTCAGAAAAAGGTGATTAGCAATTTACTTCAACTAAAATGCACAGCACCGACATTTTCTGGGTTTCAAGCTGATGAGGCGCATTGAATGTCGCTGGCCATGTGTTTTTCTTGATGTACAAGTTCATGGGTAATTTGTTATCAGGTAAACATCAATCCTCTCCTACGTTTGAACTTCTGATTAAAACACTAACCTCAATATCATTTGCAATTCTGTTTTAAATCAAAAGTAGGTTGCTACTTGCCAAAGACATGTTTCACGATGCATCAATCAGTATCTCCAGAAAGCAAAACTGGACATCAAAAACACCCCATGTCTCAAACACCCCAGCCAGAGAGGGTGCTGGTCTATGCCCACCCTGCACTGCTGCGAGGCCCAAGGTGAGGGGGTCTGGTGGTGGGCACCAGGGGCTGCCACCCTCCCTGCAGATGCTTCCTGGTGTATTCTTCGTCAAGGCGAGAAGACTGGTCCTCACTGGCGCCGTCGTTGATGCTGGGCATTTGGATCCTGACCTGCACAGGAAGTAACAAGACGGGTAAATCCAACTAGAAAATAGCCCACAGATGTCATCAGTTAGTAGGCAATTGGAGTACATTAATGTCTGTTTAATCCTATGGCACCATTTGCTACGTTTTGGTCTATGGCTGGAATCTCTGAAGACACTGAAATGATCACTGCGGTAAAGGGTGCTCACTGGAATCTCTGAAGACACTGTAATGATCACTGCGGTAAAGGGTGCTCACTGGAATCTCTGAAGACACTGTAATGATCACTGCGGTAAAGGGTGCTCACTGGAATCTCTGAAGACACTGTAATGATCACTGCGGTAAAGGGTGCTCACTGGAATCTCTGAAGACACTGTAATGATCACTGCGGTAAAGGGTGCTCACTGGAATCTGTGAAGACACTGTAATGATCACTGCGGTAAAGGGTGCTCACTGGAATCTCTGAAGACACTGTAATGATCACTGCGGTAAAGGGTGCTCACTGGAATCTGTGAAGACACTGTAATGATCACTGCGGTAAAGGGTGCTCACTGGAATCTGTGAAGACACTGTAATGATCACTGCGGTAAAGGGTGCTCACTGGAATCTCTGAAGACACTGTAATGATCACTGCAGTAAAGGGTGCTCACTGGAATCTCTGAAGACACTGTAATGATCACTGCGGTAAAGGGTGCTCACTGGATTTTTGTCAAGCAGTTTCAAAGTTGCTTCTAGCCTAGTTTATGTGTGATATGAAAATATTGAGTCACATCTTTTGGTGCATGTTGTTTATATAATTATTCCATCATGCTCCAAAATGCAAGAGGCTGAAAAACACTTTTTACAAAGAAAGAAGGAAGAAGGAAAAGAAAGAAAGAAAGAAAGAGAGAAAAAGAGAATGAAGACAGAAAGAAAGAGGAAAACAAAAAAAAGACAGAAAGAAAGAAGAAGAAACATTTAAAATAACTTTTAGCACCTTCTGTATGCATTGGATTATTGCTGCAAATGAAAGCCCAACTGTCATCTACAAATCCACCCTTATGCCAAGTGTGACTCAAGACTGGCCTACCCTGGTGCCAATCTGGGCCATGTGGAGTGCCTTTCTCGGATTTGCGCTCTGGGAGTTGCTTCCCCTTTTGCCATACTGCTGCAGGAATTCTGACATCACTTCTGCATGGGTGTCCTTTGCCTTGTCTCTGTGTGCAACACCATTTTCAATGGCTTTGTTCTCTGTGTTGGATGACCCAGCTTCATCCTTATGGCTATCAACTTGCGTAGCTGGCTGTTCATTTTTCTGGAGATAAATAAGTGTTCAAGACAAAAATGTGTACTTATTAGTTCTGAAACAGTACACATTTTATACTAGTTGGCAAATGTAACAAGTGCAAGAAAACATAACTGTGATAAAAAGGGTGCAGGAACACATATAGCAAAATTAACAGTAAATATCTTTAAAGTATCCTGATCAGATCTTCATTACTGCATTGCACAGCTTAACATTGTTGCGTTCTACTCTCTTTCAAAGTAAATACAAAGCTTTTATTCCAACTTTATTTTTTAACTATAAATAAGAAAAAAAACACACGACTAACACAACACCAAAATCAAAGGCTTTTGGGGCACACACCCTTCTTCAGTGAATGATGCAGAAACACAGAAATGATGCAACACATGAGGTAAAAAAAACTTTAGAATGACATGACGTAGGCACTTTGGGAAGCAAATCAAACACCACGAATTAAGCCACTAGAAAGATGAATCAATCCATGTTTTTCTTGAAGTCTGAACACTACAGGTTAACTAAGACTTTACATTACAAATGCCAACTAGTGTTGCTTTTCTAATAGAGGATTTCAGTTCCGGTAGCTCATTCTGATCAGAGATAGCTGTCTGCACAAAACGCTCAGTCACTGCTCTCTTCCGGTCTAAGTCTAGGCAGGTTCCATTGTCCGCACAGCAATAGAATGTAATGATTATTTCTTGTACTGTGCTTTATCCTCTCTAGCTGAATTCAGTTGTGCAAAGACATGATGTAATTTACGGATTGTAGAGTCAGAGGTTGAAGTTGGACTGACAATTGTTGAATATGAAGTGTGTTCTTTGACATAGCGTCTGCTTAAAAGCACAGTGGAACCATTCCAGCTACTCTACGTCTGTGGGATTCAGAGGGTTTTGACAGAACATGCCAGGAAATAACTGTGCAATTGTTGGTTGCGGAGCCTGCAAAGGCCGAAATAGAGGGCTGTCGTTCCACAGAATAAGAAAACACAACGATCCTGAATGAGAGCGAGCGCAAGGAGTAGGTTCCTCCCTTGCGAGTCATCGCGTTAGCGGCAGTGATGGTATGCGCGCGTCAGAGAGCAGACTACGCGTTCTCACATGTACTGACTGCTATGCCCCTATGTAGAAGACAAGCGGAGTGCAATGGTGCTCAGCATTTCACATACGTTTAAGAACGTTTAGCAGCAGTGCCTCTGACTTGCAACACCATCCTGCTTATTAAAAAAATATTTTCTGATTGATAACATCATTGCCAACTAACTTCAAGAA
>JAWQFJ010002895.1:82500-92500 GCA_034096865.1 Theodoxus fluviatilis | reverse complement strand
CAGAACTGACGTGTATAGCAGGATAAGAAGCAGATTTACTCAGGTACAAACACTTAAAATCCCTTCAGATGTCTTTTGCAAGTCACAAGTAAGTGTGTGTGTGTGTGTGTGTGTGTGTGTGTGTGTGTGTGTGTGTGTGCGCGTGCGTGCGTGCGTGCGTGCGTGTGTGTCTGCAGGTGTTTGCAAAAAATGCCTGTTCGCATACATATACTGTATATATACCTGCACACACCTGTGCACACATACGTATGCACACAGCCTACAATAAAACTACTGTTAAAGTAACAAGGATTCTCTCAAAGGTCTGGAGAACACAACCTCCATCAGCGGACGGTAGACGCAGTTTGATTTATTGGAATATGAAGTGTGGCAACTTTACTGCCCTACTAGCTCTGACTCGATCTTACTTTGGCAGGAAGAGAACATGTGTATGTGTGTGTGTGTGTGCGCGCGCGCGCGTGCGCGTGTATGTGCGCACGCGCGTGTAAGGACGTATGTTTTCGTGTGTGCGCGCCTGCATGCGAGCGTCTGTAGGTGATTTTGATTTTCACAAGATCACAAGCCCCAATGACTCATTAGAATAATGAAGCATAGTTCGCTGCATCTTTGGAAAGTATCTTATAACCTGTTTCTTTGGTGGACAAGCAAAGGTTTTACTGCAATAACCACATCACTGATGTTCATTAGCATTTCTATAATGAATCTTTGTTGTATGTGTTGCGAAATATCTTCCTCATAAAGTTCTGTTGAAACGGAGGCTAGGGTTCACAGAATGAGGTTCTCCTAGCTTGCGCGCCAGGATGTCGAAGTCCACGAAATCCGGTGATCGATTTCGAGGGGGGAAAAAGTCACGCACTGGTCGATACACAGTGATACAATCAGTAATCAGAATTACCAAATTAAATTCACTCTCGGTTCGACCCCGTGAGGACATATTTGCCGTTATCCGTGCTCTCACACGTGTCCTCCCTCTGTCGTACTTTCACTTCCCGCTGTCGTTCTCGCGCCGCTCTGCTTAACCACTGTTTGCATGTTATCTAGAAATGTTGAGAACAACGATAACTGACTAGACCATTTGGAAGCTGCCCGAACGAACGAACGAACGAGTGATTTATTCTTGTGAGGCCACCGGCCCATCACAACTCGGTTACAAATAATATGCCTCATCGGCCACCGCAATACAAATCTCTCCTTGTCTTCTCTTAAACGTATAATACAGAAACATAGCAACCGTGCGTACTGCTTTCGGTTCTTCCAGTGATACATCCCTTGTTCCTTGAAGTACACCAGTGGTCTTCTAAACTAAAGTCCAATTCAAAAGTCCCTCCAATTCAGGAAACATTTCCATTGATTGTGATGGTTTGGTCCAATCCTCGAGCGAGTTGCTCTACATTCTATCACGACAAATGTTGTCATTGTTAGCATTTGCTTGTAATTTAAGCGCCAGTCGATGTGTGAACAAATAACTAGAAATTAAACTTCATGGTTGCATGGCAATCTCTTTGCGTTAGACTTTCGATTTGATCAAGTTTATCCCCTCGTTGATTGTTTATTCTGTTGTGGCACCTTACCACATAAAAGTTCACTCTAGCCATTCTTTTCCATGATCTATTTATATAGCCTACATAAACAATGCAGTAATTAAATTAAGATGGGCACTGATATGCGCATGTTGACGAAATGTACCACCACATTCTCAGTCTCGAAAGTCAACGCGAGATGACAAATGTCCGACTCACAATCAAGTGTGAATAATTGACAAACTGGTGTACACAATGCGCTTTCAGCTGAATTGGGTAACGATGCATGTCATTATTTTTTGCAGCAGTTGTCGAGGCGATTCGGCTTTGTTTCGAGCATAAACGCCTATGTAAATACGCAGCCAATCAGATGCCTTTACCTGCCAGCTGAGCGGGGTCTGCACCCCTTTCCTCGGACGAGTCCACAAGTGTGGCCAATTAGCAGAAGAGATTCCGATTTTTTGACTTAAAAACTCAGGTCTGAAGACGGATTATTTTACTTCCAAAGTTTGCCAAAGGGGCCAGGCTTAGAGAGGCTTTGTCATTCTGTGTGTGGAATAACCGTCCGAGATAGTGCATGAGAGCTAGCGAGCCCGTAATGCATGTAATTTGGTTGTCATTCTGTGTGTGTCACTGCAAATTAAACGACCAACATCGCACCCCTCTCCTCGGACAAGTCCACTAGTGTGACCCATTAGTGGAAGGCAAACCCAAAAATCCTTCTTCAGGCCTGAGTTTTTCAGAGTCAAAAAAGGCATTCGTCAGGCCTGAGTTTTTCGGTTTTAAAAATGTCCTTCTTCAGGCATGAATTTTTCAGAGTCAAAATGTCCTTCGTCAGGTCGGAGTTTTTCCAGTCAAAAAGTCCTCCTTCTCGAGGCCTGAATTATTCAGTCAAAAACTCCTTTAGACCTGAGTTTTTCAGTCAAAAACTCCTTTAGGCCTGAGTTTTTTTTTCATTCTGAAAGCTCATCAGTGGGAGGCAAAGAGAAGCAGTCAGATGCTTGTCTTCAGGCGTTGATTTTCCAGCTCATTCAGTCCCACCGCAGCACTTCAGTTGATTTTAAATCCCCATTTTCCACTCTTCAGTCTTCTCCCCAACTCTCCTTTTTCTCTCCGGCAAGGACAAAAGCCCACTCCAACAGTACACGCGTTGTCTAGGGCAAGTTCACTGCCAGCTGTAAATGACGACCACAACATGTTACGGCCGTCGTCGCTCTAGTATTTATTCCCCTCGCATCGTAAATCGCCTCTCGATCCGTCTCAAATGGTCCCCCTCATCTTCGCCTTTCGGTGTCGCTACGAAGCTGGTACAATTAGAGAGCACCCTCTACGGGTAACAGAGGAAACTCCGTTGTTGGTGTAGAGAAGTAAGGGTTGCAAAGAAATGAAAAGAACGCTAATGAAATAGTTAAACGGAGTCTATCCGAATGTGAAACTTTACGTAAATTTCATGCCCAGACATGAATTCCTATCAAATCGCCATGTGCTTCAATTTGGTCGTCAAAATGTCAAAATAAGCTGTTCTTCCAACAGAAAGAGAACGTCCGCTGGTAACATACGGTTAATGGTCTACAAAAAAGAAAATTGTAACACAATTGCATTTTCCCAACAGTAACTGCTCATGATAATATGATTTGACTGCAAAGTACTGCAGCGCGGTGTAATTACCCCGTAACATGTCCGCCTTTCTGTTTGTGTCATACTGCGTGACGGGAATCTAAGGATGAATATCTCTGCTCGTGTGAAAAGAATGACTCTCACATGCTGTAGTTGGTTAGTCCAGGTCAGTCTAGGTAAGTGAAGTTGGGTTAGGTTGGGTTGGGTTAAGTGAGATTAGGCCAAATTAGGTCAGATCAGGTCGAGTTAGATTTGGGTAGGTCAGGTTAAGTTTAATCAGGTAAGGTTAAAGTATGCTTGGGTGGGTTTGGTTTGGTTTACTTCGGTTTGTTTCAGTTTCATTTCGTTGGATTAGAATTGAAATCTTAGTTGCCTATAAGCCTTCTCTATTCGAGGAGCAGCAGGAAAAGAATTTGAATAACAGGAATGGATTGAGTCCAATCCAGCACCCAGGGCTGACCATTAAAAAGCAAGGAAAGGAGCAGGGGAAGGGAGAAACGCACTGCCGAGAGACACGCAAAGGAGGAGCGACTTACATGCACAGCAAAGAGAGACTGTGCAACAGTAGCACAAAGGGCAACACGGTGCACATGTTAACAAATGAAAGTCAGAGAGGCTATGTCGGGTCGAGAGAGACTCCGTTCGGGTGCACCACTTTTACGATGTGTTAAAAGCAACTTCCGCAGCTCTAAGTCTCTTTAATTAAATCTCAAAAGAGCATACTGAAAGGGAGAGAAAAATTCACAGCCAAATGCACTCTTTAAAGTCAATGTCTGAAAAAGAAACTCCATAAATTCCTCTCTATACACCCCAAGGTATCCGTACACACATCAACACCTACTTGAAATATTCATTTTCGCTTTTTTAAAATATTTATTCAACCAAGTGCTTCTCAGTAGAACTTTTCTTCGGTCGATTCAAAGTATTCATAAAAGCGCAAAACACACACACACACACACACACACACACACACACACACACACACACACACACAACACACAGAGAGAGAGAGAGAGAGAGAGAGAGAGAGAGAGAGAGAGAGAGAGAGAGAGAGAGAGAGAGAGAGAGAGAGAGAAAGCACAACGACTGCTATAAAATGCTGAGGAAATTAAGAGCATGAGAATTGTTCCATAAAGTTCTCTACATGCATGACACACACAAGTAATATATGGAGGATCTCAATAAGAAAGTAGGGCACCTGAGTGTATCTAACCCAGGTTCTAAAAAGTTGGCAGCAGTTTGGCAAGGAGAGGGACTGTTTACCGTGCCTCTCGATACACAGCTTGCAAGCATGGTGGAAAGAGCGACTGACATTAAGTCTGATGAGTGACAGGAAGGTTGAGAGCTTTCAAGAGACTTGCGATAAATCGGAAAACCCCTTTTCCAACCACTCAAGGCAGCGCTCCACGCTCTCAGATTGTGGCACTTGATCTGTCTGTCATAAGCTCGTACCGGTGTTAAAGAAGTTGATTTTCAGAGCAAGCGGTTTCTTTTGAGCAAATAATTTGCACTGAAAGGCATATACTATTTTATACACACACACACACACACACACAAACACACACAGAAGCTGGCACGCACATACACACATATACACGCACACGCGCACGCGCGCACGATTGCACACACACACACAAACACGTACACACACACATTACGAACTCTACGAAACACATGGCTGTTCCTCTGAAGTAATAAATGGCTGCCATCTCAGATCACAATAAACTTGTATCTTTAAAAATTGGCAAGCTTTATACCGCCATAAAGGTATCAGTTGTTTTTTTAATTCAAAGAGTCATATTTGGATTTGATACAAGGATTCTGAAAAAGCATATCACCAAGTAAGGAAATAAATATCATTTATTACATATCTTCTATTTACCTAGCACTAAAACATGAATATAATATTTATCAATTAGTCAGAAGCTTGCAAATGCGCAAGTGGTGACATATAATCATCGATTATTTCGTCCTTAAAAAAGAAAAAATCTCTGAATGAAATACCCTCACGCCTTCCACCAAGGATATTGATTCCAGCGAGAGCTGGTCATTGATTCTTTCATCGACTCGTGAGCTCAGGGTTAATCCGCGATAAATGCACGGAGGAATATATCACCAGCGCCTCATTGAGCTCGCGCTGGATTTCCAATGTTCGTTTCTCCTCGCCCATCGATCGAATCTCCAACTGAATCCGCGCATGCACTACCAGATAGCTGACTCCTTTATCACGCAAGGAAAACGCCAAAAGGTTCAGAGGTCACTTCCAAACCTCGAGTAGAGAGCAATGACATTGGGGTCGGTATGAATCACGTCTTACAACCCCAACTCTTGAGATAACAAAAAAACTGAAGATTGAGTAAACTGTGGACAAATTCCATTGAAATGTCTTTCTCACGTGTACACTTGTTCCAAACTGAACCTACTATCACACTTTACAAAATTGTAAATTGCCAGCTAGACCTCAAATCACGCCCATACAACGAAAACCTGAAAATCGTGGTGCGCAATGGACGTGCTATTCGAATCACAAGGCTCTATTTTATTTCTCGTTATGCGACTCTGGCACTGATGGAGTGACCTGCCTCTCGATCTGCTCAAGCATTTTCTCTGTCGGCTACTATATAAGCAAATGGCATGTTTTACTTGTCTGAACATGGATCGACCCCTTCTATTTTAGATGGTTACTTTAAAACTGGATCAATGTCGACAGTGATAACGCTCTATCAACCTGCAAAATGCCGACGGGATATCATATCACACCAATGAAATATTTTCTCAACGCAAGATATCTGACGGTAGGATCTTGCCGCGTTCTGGACGCAGCATTCAAGTCACTCGTCTTACTTCTGTCGCACTCTGCGACTCTGGGGGCTTGGCATTAATGGAGTGGCACATCTCGTGATGTAAACAACATGCATTCAAACATATTGACAGGCGGCTCCGACACAACAAAAGAATTGCCCCTACTTGTATTAAAATGAAATGAAGTATCGCCTCTTTTATAAAAACACGCCTCTGTACTGCCCTCCTGAGGCAGGAAATCTGGAGGAAGAATCTTGGCAGGCATTCGACACAGCACTCCAGTCACCCTTTGGTTGTGTGTTAGTTTCTTTTGCCCCGTCCTCCATCCCCTGCTTTGATGGATTGACCTGTCCTGCGATCTGTCCTCGGATATTCAGTGGCGGCTACTGAACAAATAAAAGCCCAAATACCGATACAAACACCCCACAGCAACCTTCCCCTGCCTACTACCTTCAAGTCTCTACCCACTAGAACTACCCTGCCCCTCCTCTCCCCACTTACCCCCCACCCCCAACCCCCAACCCTGACGCTGTGTCTTGCCCGAAATGATCGAGTAGGTTCTACTCGCGAGATATGATAAAGCCGCTTAAATACAGAAGACTCCGTATCCAAGATATAGGAAATGGTCTTTTGAGCTGGGGGAGATATCTAATTTGGGAGAAGACAGCAGAGCAATGGAAGACGTTTGCTATACATTCAGATGAAAAAAATTAGCTACATCGGGGGCGCAAGACCGTGATAAGCCCACACATCTGGTTTTGTCGGATCCCCGCACGTCTCTGGGATACTACCTATGCTGTCCAGCTTAGCTTACCATAAAGATCGACGCGCCTGGAAACAGCTATAGTATCATCCAACACAGCTTGCCATTTCTCCCATGTGTATGTACGTGGATACGGGGAAAAGTTGCGGTTACAATAACCCAACCGATCCTACTTTTTGTCGATCATGAAAAAAAGGAGCGAAAACAAGGAAAAAGAAATCGAAGATAAACAACAAAGTGTGTGCTGTCCCATTTTCCCTGTGAGCACTATTTACTAAACAGGCGTTTTCAGCAAAAAAAGACATTCTGATTCATGATTTTATGAATCTACTGTATACATGATATTTCTTACAATACACACGCGCGCACGCGCACACACACGCACGCATACACACACAAACGTGCGCAATCTCAATCCGACCTCCTTAAAACGAGAGAGTGAGAGGATCGGGTCTACCTACTGACCCTGATTTTTTTGTCAATTAACCACAACTTTTTTATGTGCCTAACAAATAGAGTTCCAGTCAGCCAGAGCAACCGCTGCAAAAAAAATCTTCGTTGCTATCTTTAAGCCCAGGCATGAACTTCACAAATACCTGAGCACGTCTAACACAATATTGTTTTGCTAGAAGAAAACTGAGGATCATACTGGAAATCGATGTTACAACATAGTCTAGATATCTGTCTGTGGGACAGGCGGCATTTCAAACACACACGGGCGGCATACATAAGCCTCGTGGTCGGAAGCGTACTCCACCAGCACAGCTCTCTCTACCGTAGATCTGTATTTACCATCGACCTAATATTCAAAGCCACGAAGACGATGTGGCCGAGTCTCCTATCGCGTGACAACGATCCTGGCCTATGGCATGCAACCTGACGACAGTAATTCAATGATATATCCTGATGGCACTGGCTTTGAATCACCTCTATCTATTGGACAGATACCGAAAGAAAAGAAAAAAGATCGCGCAGTTGAATTTTCCTCAAAGCTCTACGACGCCAGACTACTATCTGACTGGGATTTCGACATGTACTTCATTGGATAGCAGGGAGTCATAAAAATTGAATATCAGATCCGGCCATTCACGATATACCGCCTCTATCAGTCAAGCGGAAAGGACATAGACGGTCGTGCCTGTAGTACGGGAGACCGTGGAACAACAGAGGAAGAACGCTGGGGCAAAGTTAAGTCTAGAACGCTACAGAAGACTCATGCCGGCAGTTGTCAATGCTAACAGAAGAGACAGCCCGGCTCCATTTCCCTTCGAGCGCCTTTGAACCGGGAAGAAAGGGCCACAGGCACCTTTACAATCCTCCGTGGGGTGCGGGCGAAAGCTCGTGCCGTCACCAGGACATATGTAATTGGAGCCCAGACAGCAACGTAGGGCAACGGCACAACCGGTAAAGCAACGCTTGACAGCCGGGCCAGAACGCCGAGACATCCAGCCAGGCAGACACAGATCTACAGAGAGCTCGAAGAGACGACAGAGTGGCCCTGAGGGCAGTGGGTGGAGGAAGACAGATCCACTGCGACCATAACTGAAGTATCCTCTTTTATAGTAAAAAAAGATGACAAACGACGTATCCGCCTGGCAGCTCCGTCGTGGTTTTCTGGATATACAATGTAAAGAGTGTCTGGAAGATATTGCTGCTGCAAATGAAGGTGCACTACATTGGATATGTCTACCTTAGAGACAACAAAATCTGCAATCTAGCGACACCTCGCGATTGCTTTTCACCGTTTGACGAAGGTATCATCTCGTGATATCCACCCATCGGATCAACGTGCCAAAACTCTTTGAAGGTGACACAAGATTTCGACACACGATACGCCGAAAACTGATGGTCTGCCGGTCTCCTGTGCGTGTAACGTCACACTGAACAGCCGAAGACTTGCGAAGTGCGCCCTTTCAGGAAAAGCACTGAGCGAGACTCGGTGCCGTCTCAGCTGTGATCCAATACAGCAAGAAACAGGTTCTGTGAGGCTCGGTGCCAAGCCTCGAAGAACTGCCCTACAGACAAGAGCTGGCCCAAACCTCAGACTCAAAGAGTCAGAGGCCGAAAAGGCGATAGAGCTAGAGCCTTCCTAACTTGCATTCACTGAGGACTGGGGCACGTGTCAGCTCCCCAGGTGGTGAAGTGCTTCACCCTCGTCATCGAGTCCTCCCCCCCACCCCTTCTCCCTCCCTCCTGCCTCACCCCACCCCCCTTTTTCCCGCCTGTCAGCATGTCACCAGTGCTCACTCCAGATAACCCCTTCAAACACCCATCTCAACAGTGAGTGATTTCTTCGAATCTCCTCCCATAGCCCAGGCCAGGGCCTGAAGAGCCTTCCAGGGAATGACCCACAGCAGCCGTTAACGGTGGCGAGTGCAGGTGAGGCCCTTGAGAGAGACCTGCTGACGTCTTTGAGCAATCAAAGGAAGTCGGGGTAAGTTACCTGGACTGTTTGCCACTCTTCCACCCCTTTCCTCATACTTCGAGGAAGAGTTGGAGAGACCTCATCAGTTCGTCTCTGCTCCTCCTTTTCCAACCACTCTTCTCGCAATTCCTGACAATCAAGAGAGTCACTGAATGCTAGGAGAAGCTCGTTAGGACATCCTGCAGTCTTCGGATCATAAGGAAATACCTGCGCTTTAGGGCTGCCACTCGAGAGTGCAGAACCCTAACTGCCACTTCGACTGGTGAAGTGTCTTGGAGTGGCAGACATATCGGCCACCCAGCTACCGTTGCTGCCACAACTGTCCGACCAGCCTACTGCAAGCCCTCGTGATTGCCCGCCACTTCAACAGTGACCCCACTTCAACCTGGAAAGGCATCGACGTTAAGTAGAATTATATTTTATTTTCAAAGGTTCACGCCAGTGAATGCGTATAAGAGGTGACTGGTACTTCAGAAGAAAAAAAGGTATTTTAGGATTCCTTCATTTCTCCATTCGAGAAGTTGAAGCATACTGCAAAAATCCAAACGTTTCATGTTGTTTCGCCATATCAACGCTAGAACCACTGCTCATTTTCCAGGGAGAGTTCTGAGAGAAACAGCCGAGTCACAAACGAGCGGGACGGATTCGGCACTGCTATATCAGTTTCTTTCAAATTGGCGCCGGATTTCGTGTGCTCCACTGCCGATCCGTCAGGACCTTAGCACTTGTGTCTGCCAAAGCGCCAGACCGAGTGACGGGCCGTGGAGTCGAGTACCTAAACGCCTATTTGTCCTGCTCCTGCCTACGTCACTAGGGTAGACACTGCCACCAAGCGCACGCTCACGCTCCCTAACGCAAACTGCAGGATCGCGG
>JAWQFJ010002895.1:57500-77500 GCA_034096865.1 Theodoxus fluviatilis | reverse complement strand
ACTTCCACATAGCACTGCTGCTGCTACAGGTAACGGTCATCAACACAGCACTTCCACATAGCACTGCTGCTTCTACAGGTAGCACCCAGTCACACAGCATTTCCACATAGCACTGCTGCTGCAATAGGTATCAGTTTTCCACACAGCACTTCCACGTAGCAATGCTGCTGCTACAGGTAACGGTCATCAACACAGCACTTCCACATAGCACTGCTGCTTCTACAGGTAGCACCCAGTCACACAGCATTTCCCCATAGCACTGCTGCTACAGTAGGTATCAGTTTTCCACACAGCACTTCCATGTAGCACTTCCACATAGCACTGCTGCTGCAATAGGTATCAGTTTTCCACACAGCACTTCCACGTAGCAATGCTGCTGCTACAGGTAACTCTCATCCACATAGCACTGCTGCTGCTACAGGTAACGGTCATCAACACAGCACTTCCACATAGACATAGCACTTCCACATAGCACTGCTGCTGCAATAGGTATCAGTTTTCCACACAGCACTTCCACGTAGCAATGCTGCTGCTACAGGTAACTCTCATCCACATAGCACTGCTGCTGCTACAGGTAACGGTCATCAACACAGCACTTCCACATAGACATAGTACTTCCACGTAGCACTTCTACATAGCACTGCTGCTACAGTAGGTATCAGTTTTCCACACAGCACTTCCACGTAGCAATGCTGCTGCTACAGGTAACACTCGTTCACATAGTACTTCCACGTAGCACTGTTCTGCCACAGGTAACATTGGAAATACTTCTTAGAGTACTTTCCATAAGGGGTGCAATAGCCATACGTAACATTCAAAACGGCACTTATCTCTGGTGTGTACCTGAATGCGTTCATACAGCACTGCTACTGCTACAAGTTACAGCAATGTAGCGCTTCTACACACCGCATAGAGTACTTCTCAAAAGCACTGCTACCATTAACAGTCACTTAACGCTTCTACCTCACGTTAGCATCATTTCAGCTAAGACTACATACACCACTTTCACTAAACATTGATACTGCTACAGTTGAGATTCTCCATCTTACTTCCACGTTTTCTTAATACGGGATTGTCTCCCCCAACCTCTGACATGCAGTCGCTAGCCTTGTACCAAAAATGCAAAATTCCTTGATATTTTTACCGTCTACTTCACTCCATCATTGTGACTCCCCCAAAACTCCTTCACACCTCTTGCACCTTCCATGTGCCTTTCTTGCTGCAGGCGGGGGCAAGGGTCAACCTGCACGACCTGCACGGGTACACGGCACTGCACCACGCGGTAACCACGGGCAACCCCGACACAGCCGAGCTGCTCCTGAGGAACGGCGCCAACGTCAACGACACGGACCTTCGCCAGAAGACGGCGCTTCACTACGCCACTCAGAGCCGCCATCTTGCCTTGGCTCGCCTCCTGCTCCGCCACGGCGCTCGTCTGGACATCACGGACGAGGCCAACAAGACTGCGCTAGAGTACGACGTCAATGGCGAGATCCGCGCCCTTGCAGATGGAAAGGAGCCTCCACCCCGTCGGCGCAAGAATGCTGAGGCCAAGGCCCCCTTCCCGCAACCCCTCAACCAGGTGCCCGACCCCCCTGACGACCTGTCCGAGCCCCCTGAGGATGGTAAACCCATCCCCCCTGCCAGGACGGTCCTAGGACACGAGCATGACCCTCAGCTCGATGAGGAACACCACCTGAGCTACAGAGGGGGACGTCTCCATGACGACGACCTTGAGCGAGAGCAAGGTGACCTGGGAGCCGAGGGAGAAGAGGGTGGATATGGAGAACGGGAAGAACTGAGAGAGAATGGAGAGGTCGGTGATGAAGATGAATACGAGGAAGGAATCCAGGATGTGAATGAAGCCACCTCAAATCTCTCTTCACTGCAGTTGACTGATTCCGGTGAGAACCAGATGAATCTCAGTCCAGCCAACATGGGGACATTTATCTTGAATGGCTAGTGATGTCTGTTTCATATTTTCACTCATATTTTTTCATTCAATTTGATGTGTGCTAAAACCCATATGTGCCAGAGTGGGGAAAATGTTATTCCCCTTTTCAAGAGCACCATACCATTTAATATGTACTATTTTTCACTCAAAAGGTACCCGCCAGTGCAATCTGTTTGCAATGCAAGGTGGATTTCTTATGTGCCAAACCTGGACAATCAAGAAAGGACCCATATTTGACAATTACTGTCATACGAGGCCTGTTTAAAGTAATTTTCACTTCTTCATAATACTATTTTGAAGTCAATTATACTCTTACATGGTAAGAATGACAAAATGCATACACTAATTGCATATTGGAGGTGGAGGGGAGGTGAGAGGGACGTTTTTTGCAGAACCCTAAATGGAATTCACTATTAGCCAATATCTGTTATAAATATCCATCAAATACAATGCATCACCATCCATACAAAATGCAAATGAACGTGTGCAATTCTCGTTATTGTGTGACATTTTCATGCTACAGAAGAGTATAGAAATCCACTTTTGTCATCTGAAGCCGTATTTATTGGTCACAGATTCATTTCTGTACTTGAGGAATAAACCAGTCCAAAAAGCTCTCTTCTGATCATGTTAATAATTTGCGTCCTCTTAGATCCAGACACAATTTTCATTGCAAAATTTTCTGCAAAATCTAAATATGCAAATATCTACCATAACCTGCAACCTAATGAAATGCTTACTATGTGTTCGATCACTAAAGACCGACTGCATAATTACCTCGTCCAGCCATGCAAGGCAAGTAATCTTTATGAACTGACGTCGATCAAAAGCCTGGGGCAATTTACATCCACACCAAAGGCTGGAAATAACCAGTGCTTTTCTGACTGCTCACGAGCCATGCGCCACTAAGTCACACCATAGATACACCCTGCTAATGGAGTGCGGATACAGAAGAAGGTCGTGGTATCCATGGAGCAAGCCAAGCAGAGAGCACAACAGAGGAATCAATGACATTACCAGGTTGCCAGCCATTCCATCACCCACAGGCACACTGAATGGACCCCAATGACAAATGAAGGCAGTTTGGAAGGCAGGAAGGCAGGCAGACAGACAGACACATTGACGCTGTCAGAATGCAGTATCAAAGAGGAGAAAGCTGACACACTGCACATTCAACCACGCACGCTGGCAGGCAGTTTCTCACTGTTGGCTTAAGTGTGGACATGACATGACAATTCTGCAATGCTTTTAGACACAGAGTCGACAGTGACTGAGACTGACAGACAGAGACACTGACAGAGACACAGTTGGAGGGACGGACAGAGACATATTGACGGACAGATGGAAGAACAGACAGAAATGCACACAGGCAAGAAGGCAGGAAAGAAGGCAGGCAGACAGTAACACTCAGTCACTCACTCACACACGCTGTGTGTGCGTATGCACAGAGAGAGAGAGAGAGAGAGAGAGCGACAGAGACAGAGACAGACAGACAGAGACAGAGAGAGCAACAACTACTACTATGGCGTTGCTTCGCGAACGAAGATGAGACGATGCTGCTGTTCACATCCACCGCAGATACGTTGGTGGCTGTAGAGGCCGATGCGGGACCGGCAAGCCCGACCACAGCGGCCGCAGGGGAAGATCTGGCCAGAGTCTAGCATGACGCCCTCTCGGTTTTTTCTCCTCTGGCGCTTCTCCTTTAGTGTGTTCCTGCGGGAGCTCTCCAACACTGCCGTGGCTTTATTGATGGTGTGGCGTCAGGCATCTCTGTCAGCAGCGACGGCGGTCCACTGTCGGGGATAGATGTTGCATGAGATGAGGGCTTTCTTGAGAGAGTCTTTGTATCTCTTTTTCGGGCCCCCTTTGTCACGTCGACCAGTGGAAAGCTCACCAAATAGTGCTACCTTGGGCAGGCGGTGGTTTTCCATTCTGGAAACATGGCCTGCCCAGCGCAGCTGAGATCTCAAAAGCATGGTCTCTATGCTGGTGAGTTGAGACTGTTCCAAAACTTTCACATTAGTATCTCCAGGATCGTACGCATACAGCGTTGGTGGAAGCGTTCCAAGAGCCTCCGGTGTCGGTGATACAGGACCCAGGATTCTGAGCCATACAGGAGTGTGGTAAGGACAACCACTCTGTATACACCGATTTTTGTGTCCTTTCTGAGGTGTTTGTTGCTCCACACTCTCTTATACAACCTGCCAAAGGCTCTGCTGGCCTTGGCTATTCTGCTGTCCACTTCCTTATCAATCTTGGCATCTGCCGTGATGGTGCAGCCCAGGTATGTGAACTGGCTGACAGAGCGTAGTTCGGTCTCCCCAATGTAGATGTGAAGAGGGTGAGACGCTTCTCGGGGGGCAGGTTGGTGGAGGACCTCTGTCTTCTTTAGGCTGACTTCCAGTCCGAAGAGTTGGGCAGCCTCTGCGAAGCAGGATGTAACTTGTTGCAAGGCTCTCTCAGAGTGTGCGACGAAGGCGGCATCGTCTGCGAAGAGGAGGTCTCTGATCGCCTGGTTTGTAGTCTTGGTGCGGGCTCTCAGGCGCCTGAGGTCAAACAGGTTGCCATCTGGCCTGTATCTGACATACACCGCGTCCCCATCATCAAGGGCGTCCATTGCCTGATTGAGCACCATGTTGAAGTAGTTGGAGAAGAGGGTCGGTGCCAGGACACAGCCCTGCTTCACGCCATTGACAATAGGGAAGGGCTCTGACAGGTCACTGTTCAGTCTGACTTGTCCGTGCTGGTCCTTATGAAGCTGCATGATGATGTTGAGGAACTTTGGGGGGCAGCCGAGCCGTTCAAGAATAAGCCACATTCCCTGCCTGTTCACGGTGTCAAAGGCCTTAGTCAGATCAACAAAGGTGATGTAGAGGCCTTTGTTTTGTTCACGGCACTTCTCTTGGAGCTGGCGGAGAACAAACACCATGTCCGTGGTGCTCCTGTTGGCCCTAAATCCACATTGGCTCTCTGGGAGATGGTCCTGGGCGATGGTGGGGGCCAGTCTGTTTAACAGGATTCTCGCGAGGATCTTTCCAGCGATGGAGAGCAGGGTGATCCCCCGGTAGTTTGAGCAGTCCGACTTCTCGCCTTTGTTCTTGTACAGGGTGATGATGACTGCATCTCGGAGGTCTTGAGGAAGCCTGCCCTGTTCCCAGCAACATACAAATAGGCTGTGCAGTCTCTCTAATAGAGCTGGACCGCCATGCTTCCATATCTCAGGCGGGATTCCGTCAACTCCGGCAGCTTTGCAAGGTTTCAGCTGTTTCGTTGCCTCCTTGAGTTCTTCGATGGTAGGCAACTCATCCAATTCAGCCTTGATGGGTTGCTGAGGAATACGGAGGATGGATGGCATGTCGAAAGAGCGATCTGCATTGAAAAGAGTCCTGAAATGTTCCGACCAGCGGTTCAGGATTGACATCTTGTTGGTGAGCAGTGTCTGACCGTCGGCGCTGCGCAGCGGGCTCTGAATTTGGTAAGATGGGCCATACACGGCTTTGAGGGCTTCATAGAATTTCCTGCTGTTGCCGGTATCTGCACATTGCTGGGTCCTCTCAGCAAGGTCGGTCCACCATTCATTTTGGATCAAGCACAGTTTGCACTGGAGGTGACTGCATATCTGACAAAAGGACAGGATGGCTTGGCAAGGTGGGCCTGGTGTGCAGATCTCTTTCTTGCTAGTAATTGTTGGATTTCGTCATTGTTCTCGTCAAACCAGTCTTTGTTCTTTCTGGAGGTGTAGCCTAAGACTTCAGCAGCTGACTTGACTCTTGGATGATGTTTTTGAGCTGGTTCCAAGAGGATTCAGGGCATGGGTCTTGGGGGGTTGAGGCTGCCTCCAGTTTCTCCAGGAGATTGTTCTGAAATATCAGTTTTACTTCTGGAGACTGGAGGCAGCTGACTTTGAGATTTTTTACAGGGGCTCCTCTGTTTCTCAGTTTAAGCTTGAAGTGGAGCCTCAGCTTGCAGCGGACAAGGCGATGGTCAGTGTGGCATTCTGCGCTTGGCATCACTCTGGTGAGCAGGACATCTTTTAGATCACGCTGGCGCACAAGGATGTAGTCGATGAGGTGCCAGTGTTTGGACCTCGGGTGCATCCAGGTTGTTTTCAGTCTGTTCTTCTGCTGAAAGATGGTATTGGTGATAACGAGCTCTTGCTCCATGCAAAACTCCAGCAGCAGGCATCCATTGTCATTGCAGTTGCCAATGCCGTGCTTTCCCAGAGCCCCTCTCCAGGCTTCAGAGTCCCGACCGACTCGGGCGTTGAAATCGCCGAGGAGGATAATTTTATCTTTGGCAGGGGTGTTCTGGACAATGCTTCGCAAGTCTCCGTAGAACTTGTCTTTCTCTGCTGGGTCGGCTTGAAGTGTTGGAGCGTACACGCTAAATAGCGTGACATGCTGCTGCTTTTGTAGCGGGAGGCGCATGGAGATAATGCGGTCCGAATGACCGATCGGCAGGTGTTCAAGCCTGGAGGCAATGGAGTTCTTAATCATGAAGCCGACACCTGAGAGGCGTTTCTCTGCTGCAGGTTTGCCTGACCAGTATAGTGTGTAATCCGCTGTGAGCTCTTGGAGACTGCCTTGCTCTGCAAGGCGTACTTCGCTGAGAGCAGCAATGTCGATGTTCAATCTTGCCAGTTCGTGAGCGATGAGAGCATGATATTGAGTGACCACTCAACAACATAAAACCATAATTTACTGCATGGTTTTGGTATTTTGTCAATTTTAGTTGGTTTGTCATAGTACTTTTCTTATCATGATTATGATGTTATTAATATATTGACTTAGGTTCAATTTTCTTTTTTCAGGAAGAAGTGAACTTTTCCACCCACCAGAAAAAGAGAAGACCATTCCAGATCTTATCTGTGGACTTTCACAGACATCTCCATTTTTTGTGTGGTATTTTGTAGTATTTAGTCATAATGGGGGATGGATGGATGGATGGTGTTTTACGAGCAACAAACAAACTGATCAACAGACGAAAACAGAGACAGAGGTACAGAGAAGGCTGTTGCGAAATGAACACACTGCACTAATCATGAATGTGATTTCCATGAAAATTCTCATCAATGCATACACCTGCAGTAAAATTACAGATTATGAGGTCCTCAACCAATGGCAACCTCTAGCTATGTGAGCAACTCTCCAGATTTAAAAACCTACTTAATTAGACATGGTTTCAGTAAAACAGTTACGGCAGTATAAACCTCAGCTACATCATTAATGACATCTATGTGTCCAAGTATGCACAGGCATGCACATGTACACACACACACACACACACACACACACACACACACACACACACACACACACACACACACACACAGGGTTAAAAAAACTTTCATGACTTTCAGTTTTTAACTTTTTGAGAACTTTTAATGGTATCTATATGATTTTTGTCAGTAATCAGTTGATCAGGATTTTGGGTCTGAGAACTTTCTATTCATAAATCAGGAAGTTGATTATTGCTGAGTTTCATTTCTAGATGGGGGAAATTTTCACAGGTTAAAGCATAAGACAGCAATTGACAAAGCTGATATGGTCCTATTCCATCAATATGTAATGATATAGATGAAGACCACATATGAATGATAAAGCATCATTGAGAGAGAGAGAGAGAGAGAGAGAGAGAGAGAGAGTGTGAGAGAGAGAGAGAGAGAGAGAGAGAGAGAGAGAGAGAGAGAGAGAGAGAGAGAGAGAGAGAGAGAGAGAGAGAGAGAGAGAGAGAGGAAAAGGAAAAAAACAACAAAATCTTCTTTTTATGGAACTCACCACAACAGAAACAACTATTTTGGCTGTATATTTCCCCAACAACAGAAGTTCTTTCCATTATCAAATTTTCAATCATTCTTCACGACAAAAGAAAAAAGCATTAGTCAGCAATTTATTGACATGATGCATTTGACTTACTGAAATTGCATGAAAACAAATATCAATATTTTTCTTGATCAATACTTAGCAAAATGGCAAGAACAGCATCACTTAAACAAAGCAACAACAACCTTCATCTGCAAACTAAAATTATTCCATAAATATTTCATATGTTCTTTGATTCCACATTAAATAAGAAACCATTTCCAACAGTGAAAAGCCATATTTATAGACAAAGGATACTGCAGAACTGTCAAAAAAGCAAAGAATACTTGGTAATATTCACTTAGGATCTTCCTTAAGGGGCCAGGGTCATGTAGAACATTGTCAAACTATTGATTTTCACACATCCATACATGTGTGGTGTTTTTGTATAGAAAAATGATCGTATTTTCACACACAGTTGATGTTTTTTGCATAAGTTCAGTCATTTTTTCACAATCTAGGTTTTTCTAGGGGATAACTAGGTTGCTGGGCAGCCATTTTTTACCTTTGGTTTTGGGTGCGATTTTCTCCTAGAACATTGTCAAAATATTGATTTTCACACACCCATACATGTGTGTTGTTTTTGTATAGAAAAATGATAGTATTTTCACACACAGTTGATGTTTTTTGCATAAGTTCAGTCATTTTTTCACAATCTAGGTTTTTCTAGGGGATAACTAGGTTGCTGGGCAGCCATTTTTTTACCTTTGGTTTTGGGTGCGATTTTCTCCGAAAATCGACTATGTTTCGACACTTAGGACACTGTAACTTTCATGTTTATAAAGATACCTTCTTCAAATTTTGTGTGCATGCTCTACATTGCAAGGGCTATGGCGTGAACCTCTATTTTTGCAACTATGAGTGCATGATAATTGTTGTGGTGGACACAATTTGGACACATTTTCAAAAACAATTGGGACTGTTCTGATAAAAAGGAAAATAATAGTTGTATTGCTTGCATTCCAAAGCTAGAGGCTTAGGCCACACATATGACATAGATACAAAGATGTGTAGAGTGCCAAGAGTGTTAATGATCTGTGTGTGAAAATGTTGTGTCCTAATGGTAGGTACCGTTTAAAAATCAAGATTTCTCAGATATCATAGCTTAGACTGAGTCTCAATACAACAGCTATTTTAACTTACATTTCCTGAATCTACATTCAATTTCATACATTCTGACCAAATTTGGTTGCATTTGGATGAAATCAGAGCAAATGACCGGCGACACAATTTGGTATGTGCCGTCTAGGTGACCCTGCCCCCTTAAGTGCATAGGATTCTCTTTAAAGTTGATTTAGATTTTTCCTATGTGCATGAAAATGCTTTTAAAATAACTGAGAATTGGGAGGTATATTTCATTTACCTTAGGCCAAAAACGAAAGGTGTGGTCAAGGAAAAAAAAAGAGTGTGTGTGTGTGTGTGAGTGAGAGAGTGAGTGAGTGAGTGTGTGTGTGTGTGTGTGTGTGTGTGTGTGTGTGTGTGTGTGTGTGTGTGTGTGTGTGCGTGCATGCGTGCGTGCGTGTGTTGGTGTTTTACATAGGTCTGAACTTTTTTTACATTTTTTTTTAAGGAGGCCAGATTGAGACTGCACATGTGTGTGTGTGTGTGTGTGTGTGTGTGTGTGTGTGTGTGTGTGTGTGTGTGTGTGTGTGTGTGTGTGTGTGTGTGTGTGTGTTTGTGTGTGTGTGTGTGTGTGTGTGTGTGTGTGTGAGAGAGAGAGAGAGAGAGAGAGAGAGAGAGAGTGAGAGAGAGATTATACAGGATATTATTCTTGAAAATAAACATACATTTCTCTTTCATTGATAATATTTAACTTAAATTTCGCATAGGGTCCACCTTCACTGATATGAAGGGCATACAGTGGGTCAGCAAATAAAAAAATTTACGACAGCTGACAGATTTCTTTCTTTTTCCCCCCACTTTTTATATTTTTCACAATAAATTTTTACAAGTTTAGAGTCAGCAGAGTTACTTAAACCACAACTTTATTTTGGCCTCACCATGAACATAACTAACAGTTTAAACCATGTTATAAATGCATAGAGTCTATCAAAATCAAAATTATATTTTGCACCTCTGCTTTCAATGTGACAAGTAGCATCAAAATAGAAATACTGTATAAAACTGGGGAAGTTAAAAGGTAGACTAATGGCTTGCAAATAAAAGAATACAAATTGCCATCCAGTTTCACAAGTTTTCTCTTCAGTCTTCAAGATCCCCCATCCCCACTTCAAAAGTTTCTCACATCTACAAAGTAGAAGTAAAAGGTGATCAAATAGGTCGGAAGCAAGTGGAAAGGTTAAAAGTGAAAAACTAAATGTCATTTCATTAAAGAACAAACAACTTAAGACACAGATTTATGAAATGGGACTATAGGGTTCCTATTTATCAGTGTAACTCAATGAATTGTTTTTTCACAACTGCACATGATACAGATTAGAAAGTAAGTAAGCATTCATGAAAATGATGATCCATGCATATCTGTGACTCACCACTGTAAAACCAATAGTCCCAATTTGATCTTTTGGTGTTTGGAAATGCAAGTATTTTGGATATAATAATAATAATTTATAATAATAATTTATTATACTTATAAAGCGCCTTTCCCGAGGTTCTAAGCGCGTAACATATATACATACATATACAAAATAAACATACAACACACAGTCTATACATTTAGTCATCCAGTCATAGTCAAACACATGCATTCAGATGTACACAGTCAGACTGACAATATACTATACAAATATTTACACAGATGTCAAGATGTACGTGGGGGTAGAGGAGGGGGGGGGGGGGGGGTTGCGGCAGGATTCTAACAAATGCAAGATGCTTAACTCCCATTGCTTCTCCCCACCCAGGAGTGAAACCGGGTACCAAATGGCCCTCTTTAGGGCTACCAAACGGCCCTCCTCAGGGCCTCTCCCCAGGTCCTTCGGATGAGACCTTAATAAACCGAGGCCTAAGTGCGCTTAGAACCACTGGATAAGGCGCATTATAAATATAATAAATTATTATTATTATTATTATTAATATTGCTGAAAAGGTAGGTTTTGAGGTTGGATTTGAAGGAAGAGATGGAGGTAGAGTGTCTGATATTGTGAGGGAGAGAATTCCACAGTTGAGGGCCATAGTATGAGAAAGAGCGAAAGCCATGAGTTCTGCGCTTGAAGCAACCTTGGCGGAGGAGTCTGGTGTCAGCAGAAGAGCGGAGTGAGCGAGAAGGGGTGTACAGAGAGACCAGATCAGAGAGATAGGCAGGTGCAGATTCAGAGATGATGTTGTAGCAGAGACATGCAGTCTTAAACTTGATACGTTCAGAAACAGGCAGCCAGTGGAGATCTTTCATGAGAGGAGTGCAGGGTTGTCGGTGACGCGCTCTAAAAATGAGGCGGGTGGCACAGTGTTGGACTTTCTGCAGAGGTTGGAGAGTAGAGTCAGGGCAGCCTATCAAAAGAGAGTTGCAATAATCTAATCTGGACAGAATGCAGGAAGTGACCAGTGTTTTAGTAGCATCTACTGTGAGAAATTTTCTGATAGAACTAATTCTTCTGATATGGAAGTAGCAGGTCTGACATACTGCTGCTATGTGTTGTTTCATTGACATGCTAGAGTCCATGATGAAACCGAGGTTTCTGGCACTGGCAGAAAAAGAGATGTCACTAGAACCTATTGTGATAGTGGAAGGAGGAGTTGGGGTTACAGCAGTTGATCCAGAGAAGAGAAGGGCTTCAGTTTTTTCAGCGTTCAACTTTAATTTGTTTGTAGACATCCAGGACTTGATGTCAGAAGAACAGTTTTCAAAGGTATGTACCAATGCTAGGATTTCTGAAGGCTTGCATGATTGTTGGAGTTGTGTGTCATCTGCAAATAGGTGGTGATTGACTGCGTGTTGTTGTATGACAGTTGATAGAGGAGTAGTGTACAGTACAAAGAGAACTGGCCCGAGCACCGAACCCTGAGGGACGCCAAAGAGCAGAGGAGAAGAAGGAGAAGATATGTTGTTGACAGACACATACTGTGTACGGTCATGGAGGTAAGACTGGAACCACTGAAGAGCTGTGGAGCGAATGCCGAAGACAGTTTCAAGACGAGACAGAAGAACACAGTGATCAATGGTATCGAAAGCGGCCGAGTTATCCAGGAGAAGCAGAACAGAGAGTTTATCATCATCCAGAGCAGAGAGAATGTCATTTACAACACGGAGCAGAAGAGTCTCGGTGCTGTGGCCAGCTCTATACGCTGACTGAAGAGGGTTGCAGAGGTCGTTAGCTTCAAGGTGAGACAGAAGTTGACTGAGGACTACTTTTTCGAGAATTTTGGAAATGAAGGGTAGATTCGAAACTGGTCTATAGTTCTTAAGCTGATTCTTGTCTAGGGAGGGCTTTTTGATCAAGGGTATGACTACAGCAGTTTTCAGGTCAGTATGAACAGTGCCGGAGGAGAGAGAGGAATTGATGAGGTTGGTAATGATAGGCAGAAATAAGTCAAGATATATGCAGTCTTCTCTCATTAGTTTGATAATAAGTATGAACAATGTAGGATCAACATTGTAGGTGTTTTGCCTACTTGAAAATCATTGTCTTGCATGCAGAAATTCGGAGAAAATGCCCCCGAGGATTTCCTACACAGGTGCTATCAGCCATGGTAAGGCAAATAAAAGTTGATTTTCATGCAAATTATTTGAAGACACTAAAAATGTTGTGTCCCTGGCATAAATGTCTGCAAAAAGGTATACCGAACTCCGATAGAAACTCTAAATGATGAACCCCCAAATTTGGTTTTCTTAGTTTTTCAAAAATCCATTATAGCAATTTCACAATATTCTTTTCATTTGGAACTATTCATTGCACTTGAAATTAGTAGGGATTCCACAGTTATTCTGCTTTTTTAATTTCATTTTTCCATTATCATATTTTGCTTGTAAGGAATGCATCACGGTTAATCAAAGTCCAAAACATACAAGCACTCATCAATACATGCAGACACACACACAGAGCTTACATTCATATAGGCCTTAAAAATAATTGCTTATTCAATGAGAGGCATTTCCATACATTTACACAAACATGCATCTATGTTAACAAAGTGTGTATGTGCACACAAAGTTTCACAAGCACACCTGCATTAAGTACACATGCAATATTGGTTCTCATCCACAGAAGGGTAGGAGTGCACATTGTGATGAGTGGAGATATCTTAACCCTTTAGTGGATACTCTTATTTGTATAAGAGCTAGCCTTGCCTTCAGAATTAGTACGATTTACATCAAGACCATTGATTGGCCTGTGAACACAAAATCTCTTCTATGCCATTGGTCCACAAAAGAATGCTACTCGAGGTGTCAGGTAAATATATACTCGGGTGGTCACATATGATTGGTCAGCACAGAAAACTGCTGTTATCTGATTGGTTCATTTTAGGAGAACGTCACTGGAGACGGGCGGAGGATATATAACGCTTAAGTTTTTTCCTCTCTCTCTCTGAACACAATTATGGTATGCAATCCAGAGGTTTGCGTCAAAGACAGCAAGCCTTGGGAGAGCTGAAGCCTTGACCCTTCCCCTGCCCATAACCTCCAAGGCTGCAGTCCCCAGGAGTAACACTGACACTCCACCACAGGGACGTGGAGCGGCGAAGAGCGCATCATTCTGAGTCATGTTGGACATAGATTTCCAGGAATCCTTCATCTGTCGACCGATGGAGGGGAGACGCCGGATGGCTCAGAAACAACCCCCACCCCACCCCACCCCCACACCCCTCTCTCCAAGAACCCGGAGGCCAGAATGAAGGCAGGTCTCCACCCTTGGGCCCTGCCATGTCAGCCAATCGTCATCCCACCATTGTGAAATCGTTCAAGCTCAACGGAAAAGGCCAAGGTAAAAAAATTCTGATGTCACGGACTCAAACACTCACATCAAACTCCAAAACGAGCTCTACTCTCAGTTAAGTACAGATTTGGTAAAAGGCTGGCTGGCTAAACATTAATATTAAGGTATTGTGTTTATACTCAGTGATGAGAAGAATTACTGCCCATCAGTAGTTATGAAAGCTGTTGTTAAAATGCAAACTACCCACTTATCTTCTTTGTGTTGTTCTGTTACTTGATTGCACGGAAGGTGAGTGAAGGTTACAGGACAGTAATAAACACCCCCTAGAGACTCAAAATTGCGACAGATGAGCGCCGTCATGTAACAACATGCAAACACACATGCAAGTGGCTACTGGAGGCAATGGTGGATGTAATGGTGGTGGTAGTGGAAGTGGTGGTGGATGTGATGGTGGTGGTATCATGTGCTCTGGTGGTTGTGGCAGCAGCAGTGACGTTCTATAGAGACAGGTGATGGTTTGGTGGTAGTTGTGATGGTGGTAGATGAATGGTGGTGCTGATGGTGGGTGGGGGAGCAGTTGGTGGTGGGAAGGGGGTTTGACAGGTGGGTATTGGAAGCAGTTGCTATGGAGATGGATGTCATCAGACGGCAAGTCCTACCCGAGCAGTGGTAGGAGTGGGTGGGGGTCCATTCATCAGAGCTGAAATGGCTGAATTAGGTCTTCCATACATGCTGAGACTGAGATTCAGTTTTTCCTTCAGCACTGAAGACATAGGCCGGAGTCGAGGTTCCTGGAAACACAGTAAATTACAGCTCCTCAAACACAAACTGCATGATTCCAATGAAAGTCTTGTATCAGTCTTCACTAACTTTAAACTATGTTCATGTGACTTAGATCATGTGTCTCTCTGCAAAAGGAATGCCATGTAACATATGTGTAGGTCGATGTTCTTTTTTTACGATTTTGAGACCATGAACAGTTGGACAGGTCACTGTATTTCCTCTAGAATTTGATATTAAATTTGTTACGGTGTCTTGAAAAATGATGAAGTTATGATGAATGAAAGAGATGGGTCTAGAAAGGTCATTTAGAGAAAAATGACATTAAGTGTTGAATGCAGGAAACCAACACAGTGAACTACAAATAAAGCTTTTAAAATCTATTTCTCAGCAGATATAGGGAAAATCCTAATAATATGTGATACACAATTGTTTTATCTATCGGAAATAGCCAAAAATTCATTTCAACTTAGGTAGACTCCAACTCCTTGTTCTTTGCCATGCTGTAGTAGAGCCTCAGTGACTCAACCTTGTAGATAAGTTGGAAGGGAAGGGAAGTTCCTGTAAATACTTGTTGTTTTTGCTTGGCACGCCGTAGACGTTGAACCAAAGCTAATGCAGTCATACAGAGGGGTAGGTGCATCGTAGAGGTTCACCAAGTAGCATTCACACACAGAATTACACGCATGGACAGATACATAAATGACTTAACCTTGGTTTTGCTAAAGCAGGTCACATATCAGTACAAGTTAGCACAAGTAAATGGTCAACTAGAGCATGGAGGAGTTTTCACAAGGAAAGATCAAAGAAGAAGGAAAAAACTGACCTTGGGTCTCTGCTGAAAACTGGATGCCCTTGGAGGCCATCTGTAAAAAAGAAAACAAAGAAAAAATTATTAAAACACAAAACTACACATTCTCTTTTTTGCTTATTCATGTAAAGAGATTTGAGTGTATGAAGCAGCAACAACAATAAGAGAAAAAAGTTCAAACACTTGTTTGAGAGGCAGAGAAAGATTTCCAAAGAACCAAGTTTTCTTGATAACATGTGAAGATCAACACAGTTATAACCAACAACAAAAATACAATGTTAGTATGAACCACCTCTTCTTCTGGTAAATGACCAAGTAAATATTCTGGCCCATCTAAAAGTAAAAGTTAATCATCAGCTTTGTTCACTGAGATTACTGTGACCTTGATCAGTGCACACATAATTATGAGGAGGCAACCTGAATAATACTGATATTGCTGCTATTGGTGGCAGTCTTGAGGAAAAAGCCTAGCTTTAATACTTACAGTTTATTCAGATCATTAACTTTGCACCACTGTCCAGAACCTACCAACTATGTTCATGACACAGGTGGAAAAATTAGGTCATTTAATGTGTAAACATGCGTAAATTGAGTGAAAAGACTAATAACTAACTATACAATGTTTCCCTTCAAAGATTTGTCAATTTCACACCATAATTGATTAAAAAGCTGTCACCAACGTCATTCTGATATGTACATTCTAGTAATGACAATGATGATAATCTTAAAATGTAAAACAACAACAATCTTAATATGTACCATAACAACACACACATCTTCCTATCAACTGTGGTACATTCTCCAGCCATATCCATCTCAACACTGACAGATAATTTGAGTAAATCACAACTCAAAGATACCCACACACACAAATACAAGAAGGGCAAAACCCCATATGACTCACATGCTTGACCTTGACCTTTGCATGACCTTGACCTTCAGGTGACCCTCAGGGTCAAGGTCAAACAATTACACCTAGCAATGACATCATACACTATGAACTGCTTTACACATTTTCCCTACCAAAATGCATGTGCCCTTGACCCAAGGAGAAGGTCATCCAAGGTCATGCAACACAAAGCTGTTAATTCAAGACATAGGAAGCACAATGGTGCTTATTGGCACTTTCTACCATGAGATATGGTCACTTTTAGTGGTTCACTACCCCATTTTGGTCACATTTCATAAGGGTCAAAGTGACCTTGACCTTGATGATATGTGACCAAATGTGTCTCATAATGAAAGTATAACATGTGCCCCACATAATTATTAAGTTTGAAACAGTTATCTTCCATAGTTCAGGGTCAAGGTCACTTCAAAATATGTATACAATCCAACTCTGAAGAGCTCCTGTGACCTTGACCTTAAAGCAAGGTCAACCAAACTGGTATCAAACGATAGGGCTTACTTTGCCCTATATACCATATATAGGTCAGGTATCCAATCTCAAAACCTTCAGAGAAAATTGGGAAAACGTGAAAAATGGCTGTTTTTTAGACAACATTTATGGTCCCTGCGACCTTGACCTTGAAGCAAGGTCAAGACACCATGTATGTTTTTGGACGCCTTGTCATCATACACCATCATGCCAAATTGGGTGTTGATAGACTTAATAGTCTCCGAGAAAAATCCAACGTTAAAGTTTTTAACGGACGCCCGGATGCTCGGACGCCCGGACGCCCGGACGGACGAAACGGGTGAGTACATAGACTCACTTTTGCTTCGCATGTGAGTCAAAAATCAAGACTTTGTTCAAACCTAACACAATTTTACTGCTTACCCCATGTAATCAGCACAGCCTGCATAGCACCTCTGAAAACTGAAGTTTTCAAAACTTGTGTATGAAATGTCCACCCTGGCTAAATCTGGTTATGAATCAAAGCAACACCCCCTATCCCTTCCATCCAATCCTTCATCCCCAAAAAGAGCACACACAGTCATGCACAGTCATGCAGTCATGCACACAATTATGCACACACACACACACACACACACACACACACAAGATACACACACACAAGATACACACACACACACAAGATACACACACACACAAGATACACACACAACACACAACACACACACACAAGATACACACACACACACACACAAGATACACACACACACACAAGATACACACACACACACAAGATACACACACAACACACACACACACACACACAAGAAACACACAGACAACACACCCCCCTCCCCCCCCCCCCCCCCACACACACACACACAAGACACACACACACACACACACACACACACACACACACATCAAATTTATCTCACTAATTTACCACGAACTTTAAACATACTTCATTCCAAAACATGAACTTTTACTTGAAGGAATAGAATTCCTTTTTTTTAAAAACTATTTCCCCTTTCTAATGCATTTCCTCAAAATCAGGGGCGCATTCAGTCTTGCCTTGAAGGCCTTTGCAGAGCTACTTTTCACATACGTCATTCAGGCTTTGCAGTCGAGTCGTTTAAGACCAAGTGTAGTTGAATGTCAACTATGTTGTGTCTTTGCATGGCCTGCAGGATTGAAGCCTGAACACACATCTTCGGTTGACCCGTTCAGAGCACAAATGGGAGTCGACGGCACATCAACTTTACAGTGTGAAAAGATGATTCAACTAAACAAAACGAAAGACATCAACGAAGCATGCCGTGCTTGTACTATATTCTACTTACATTTGTTTGGATCCAGCGTGGAACATAGAACTTGAATCGGGCGAGTTGGGGCGAGGAATCTCTCGAGACATTTCAGCTCTGTTCCCCAGGTCTGCAGATTGCGCCATGTTGGTGTAGATGAGCGGCTTTGTTGGAGATAGGCAGGCACTGAGAAAAAAACACCAAACTGACCATCAGCTGCTGAAAACAATCAACTGCCCATATCCTTTTGGGACATCTTGCCTAGCACATAGCAATTAGTATATGTAAACTCTGAGATATTCAGTGCAGAGATGAATCATATACATGTAGACAGTTACTCCCTCTGAATCCTTCAAGAAATTATGTGGTTTTTTTCTCAAGACATTAATGTCAGAGATCATAGGTTTGAAATTAATAATGTTATGCACGATAGAAAACATGAGATTAAAGAGAAAAAATTGTGAGAAGGTGTACTGTGGAATTATTATTACAGGAGAATTAACAAGGAGGCATAGCTGGCCCAGAGGTCATTGTATTGTGTGCCCTTGGTGACCAAATCAGCAGCATTTCACATCTATCTCCCCTTGCAAGGCATCTAGAGCTGGGCCTGTATCCAGAACAGCGAGTTATTTTAACCCCGATTTATCTCTAAACTCAGACGATTCCAACTGTCTGTTCCGCTCTCCCTTGGCTGGAAACCAATATATATATAGCAAAGCGCAACCTAGGATCCTCTGACGAGAGTACCTTATCTAACCGATCAAGATAACCCGGGGTTAGGGGATAAATCCAGTGTTAAAAAGAGAAATTGCCGTTCTGGATACGGGCCCTGATCGTGAAAGCCAAGGACGGGGCATCAAATCTTCGGACATGTCATGCACTTAATAGAGAGATGTCACTCTAGCTTACCCTCTATATCCTAAGCAGGGTTTTGACTTTAGCATAAGATAGTGACAAAACTTTCTCTAACAACCATTTTTTTGTCCAACAACACATTGTTTCATCAATGCATCCCCAAGCCAAAAAGGATCCAATCCTATTGTGGGCACACAAAGCAAAGGCTACAGGACCAAACTTGCACTCAAAAGAGAACGTCAGTTCTTCGCGGTGCCAGTACCCATGAGTGTTCACAGCAGAGGACTTGATTCCAGACACTGGGGAATTGGGCCGAGGCGCCTCGCAATACACCTCAGCCCTTCTTTCTAGTTCCGTCTGCATGGCTTGTGCCGTGTCTATTGTGTACCTGCAACCACCGCCACCGTGTTAGCACATGTGCACATATCCACCGCATTCCTGAAAACCATCATCACCACATTAATAAACGTGTACAATTATTTTGTGTAGCTGCAACCACCAACACCATGTTTAACATGCACTAATTCACCATGTTCTTGAAACCATCACCACAAAATTCATAAATGTGTATAATCATTTTGTGTACCTGCAACCATTGCCACCGTGTTAGTAAATGTACACTAATCCTTCATGTTCTTAAAACCATCACCATGACACTGATAAATCTGTACTATCATTTTTTGTACCTGCAACCACTCATCCCATCTTGTAAGCAAGCATGTTCCTATCTATGGTGTACCTGTGACCTCCACCACCATCATGACATAGCAAATGTGTAATTTCAATTTCTGCCACCACAGTAGTCACCTTATCTTCATGTACCACCATTTAAATGTGCACCAATCTATTTGTGTACGAGCAACCACTGCCACTATTAACATCAATGCATATGAATTAATAGTGTCCCCCATAACCATCACATTACATTCAGGAATGAGTGCCTGCCTATAATACCACAGCCACCACACGAACATAACCATCACATTACATTCAGGAATGAGTGCCTGCCTATAATACCACAGCCACCACACGAGCATAACCACATCAAAACCAATGTGTACCTATCTAGTAATACATGCACTTCTAATCACTGCCACACCATTACCATATGTCTACTTCCTATAAATTCTCTTTTCATTACTGCAATTACAACCATCACATTAGCACCTCCACAGTAGCTAATGTGTATCTAGTGCATAGCTCTAATTACTGCCACAACTATAGCATGTGTCAACTTTCTCTAAATG